>JAQFVV010000969.1:0-144185 GCA_028023455.1 Epiperipatus broadwayi | reverse complement strand
GTTAGAATAGGTATATATATATATATATATATATAACTTTAAATATTAGTCTGATAAAAGATTTCTTTTAAAATTAAAATGTCGTTTAAAATTACTACTTGAAAAGTTTGTATTACATAATTAATGTTCATCTTTCATTTAAAACAATACATTATACTTTCCAAAGCTTTAGGTAAAATCCATCTTTGCAGTCCTTGATACAATTTAATGTTATTTTCATTTTCTATTGTTCTAGGTGGAGACAAATTTCTTACTGGCCACTTTCTGGAAACCATTACCCTCTGGAGATCACCAAAACTGTTGCAAACATGGGAAATGTGAATTATTGTTGTCCCCTACATTTTAGTGATCAGCAATACACTTATAAATATATTAAAAAGCAATCAAAAATCTGAATCTCAAATTTAAAGTTTTTTTTTTTTTTTTTTATGTCTTTGTGAATTCTTATAAGCAAATTCCAGGATCAATTTTGCCTCCCTTGACTTTTCTCTGTGGACCTTGCATTTATTTCCATCATTATTGGTCATCTTTCTTTGGAGCAGGAACTGAAATTTTTTTATCACTATTGTTTTTTTTTAATTTATATCTTATATGTCTTTATGTCCAAGGGCCTGTTTGCTATTACATCAATATGGAAAATAATTTCCATTCTAAGATTAAAAATAACTAATTAATAGCATTTAAAAAAAAATTCTTTTATATTAACCCTTAAACCGCTAATTTTATCATTGGTTGTATCAGATAAAAATCAAATCTTTTAATTGGCCAACTCACAAACTGAAGACAAAGCCTATTGTTAAAACATATTTGCCTATAATATTAAATTCAACTCAGATATGTTTATAAAAAGTATATAATTAATTTTTCAGGTTGTGAAGACAACGAAAGTTCTTTCAAAAATAAATTGCTATTTATTTATTCTAAGATATTCAATATCGGCAACATAAAAGTTATAATGTAAACAAAAAGATCGACTTTTACGTTATAGAAAAGTAAATATTTCTTTTTATTACAACTTCAATATTTGTACCAAAATCTTCAATATTTTTCGAAAATAATTTTGTTTTTTATTATTCTCTCTGAAAATTATGTTTAATTTCCATAAATATTATTTAATAATAATTTAAATCGTATTCGAAATGAAAATCTCAGCGTTTTTCTTTATTTTCTTTGATCAGGCAGTTTCTTTGTTCTTTCCAGCCAATCAGAATGTCTTTTTCGGCTGAGAGCATGCTAAGAACCAATCACAAATAATGTTCCTTCTTTGTTTAGGTTTAAATGCGTTTTTTTTCTATTTTTTACTTCTAAAATAAATCGGAAGATGTCACCATCGTACAGAACTTTTAAAAATGAATTCAATACATATTTAACGAATATTTTCGTATGAAAACGGGCTGAGTTAGAGTGATTTCAGATGTCGACGAGGAGCCTCGTCGGACGCGGGAAAAGGGTTAAAACAATCCTGTTTTTAGGCTTTAAACTTTAAATAATTATATAATAAGTTTGTCATCTGTGTATTACACATAATTTAAATATAGAAAGAAAATGTTAGAAATATTTTGAAATGGATGTTCTTGTCTTATCTATTGACTAATTGAAATAAAATTCTATTGATAATTGCAGTACATGTAAAATGTTATTTTAAATATCTTTAAATTTGAATAAATAAATTAATAAAAAATAAAATGAACTAAATAATTTGGACATATCTTATGTTGCATTTGCAAATGATTATAGATAATTGGACTGTATTTATGTATTACATGAGTAAATTAAGATTATGTAATAATCCATAGTGAAATATTTTAATTAAGTACAATAGAAAATAGTAAATTTAAAAATGTATTAGTATTTTAAAATCATAATAAAAGATCACAAATAAGGGATTAATCTTGGTAGTATGCAATGATCATTTGTGAAGAAAAAATATCAAGTAAGCTTAGCTTATTGAACAAAATAAGTGTCTGATAAATCATAGAATGAATAAAATTGAAATAAGAATCTGGAGATCATCTATAAAATTACTCATATTTATTATCCACCCCATAATCCAAAATATTGAAAGCACTTTTTAAAACATATATTATATATTCATAAATTTCACTTTTATTTCTCTTGCTCAATAAATATTATAAATACTGTGAGGTGCATTCATTGATCTATCCATTCCCATCAATGAAAATCAAAACCCATAATAAACATTCACAACATATAACTATAACACACTTTAACATCCTTATTAAATTAAACCTAATATATGTATAGGACATTTTTATAGATGCAAAAGATGACACATGAATACAGATCATTATTTTAGCCTTTGTTAAATGTCCATGTCTTGAAAATTCATTATGATGATCTCACAATTATTCCAGCATATTTATTAATTTTGCTTTATAATAATAATCCTATAAGTTATGTAATACTTTTACTAACAAAATAGAGACATTTTGTCAAAGAGATAAAAATAATGAACAGGATATTTGCACAAATACATGGCTCTTAAAGCATTAATATTCAATCATTTAACATGATGCAATGATCTATTAAGGATATAAACATTAAAAATAAATAGACCATTAATAAATGTAGTTTCATTATTTCTTGGTGTGAGAAAAAAAGTAAAAATAAATCACTGAAGCTTGTGAGTTATATGATATTTATTGAATGTACAAATCTTCAATTATATGAAGTTGTATATTTGTGTGTTCTATGCCTCATACTGCTTACAATGCCAATCAAATACTATCAGTATTTTATTCAAAGGCTTATTGTTAAATTTGTAATTATAACCAAGGTTCTATATAATAATGTCCATCAAAACAAAATTCAAATGAAGAAAAAATAGATTTGTAATGTTAATAGATGAACTAATGTGATATTGGCAACTAGGAGAATGATATTAATCCTTTGAAAAATTGATTTTTCAATTTTTTTATATCCTTTTACAAATGCAGTTATCTAGCCATTGAAAGTATAGTTGTTATAATATTTTAAAGGAAATCCTATTTTTTATTTAAGGAAAAATTTCAGTGATGAGAATTGTCCTAATATATTTTATCTGCTAACAATTTTACCTTATTTTGTACGACTGGGTTTTCTGACAACAAAAGCAAAAAATATTACTTGTTTGTTTTTGACTTTTGTACTAACAATACCTTAATATATTGTTAGCAGGCCAAATACTCCCATTTCTAGGTATATATGTATGTGTGTGTGTGTGTAATAATAGTGTGTATATAGATAGAGTAATTTAAATAAATATTGCTTCACACACATATTCTGAGATGATTTTTAAAAAAATCAATTAGAATAATTTCTGCGGGGAAAAAAATATTAATATAGTAAAGTAATTTTAATCATATATTAAAATATTTTGAGCATTAATAATAAATTTTAAATTATTTTGACATAATTTAAAGGCATTTATCGGATTTATATATGTATTAAAACAACTAATTTAATTATATATTTTTTATTGTTATCATTCTAACATTAATAACGTGACAGCATAACTGTTCTATATTTAGAACGTATTCTCCAAAGGCTTTTTAAAAGTGCATTTCAATGAAAAAGAAGCTTGGAAATTCACGTGGTTTTGTCATTTGTGGAACATGCTTCACATCAACTTTTTTTTTTATTTTTAGAATGAGATTTTTGGCTAGTTGTTTTCCAGATAAATTTCTATTATTAAAAAAAAAAATAAGAATTGACTGATCTGCTTTTAACAAACAAAATTAAAATGAAAATTTTCAATTATTTTTAGCTAATGCAAATCAAATTATGAGGAAAAGAAAGTGAGAAACGTTTGAGTTTAGAAAAAAAACCTTATAAAGAAATAACGCGTTAAATTTTAAAATGAGATACAACATATGATTAAATTTGATCGTGCCGGACAAATTTATTGTTAGTTGTAAAATGTACTCACTCATAATCATTTGCATGTAAGTATAACATATTTAAATATAAAAAAGCAAAATTTATATCTATTTAACACATATAAATGTATATATATATAATGTCACCAGAGAGTTATTAATATTTGCATAAATTAATTATGTATGTCATTAATGTTACTCATCACACATACTAAATGATGGTAGTTATATGCTAATAAATTATTTTAATACTGGATTGTCGCTTAACCCATTTTAATTATAATGAATTTTTCCATATATATATATATATAACAATCAACTTGATAGAGCATATGGAAATAATTTCAATTTCAATAAAGACCATGATATGTCAGTCCTTTTATATTATATTTATAGGGAACTTTTTAGAAAATAAAAATCTTATACCAATGTAAAGTAAATATATTCCTATAAATTAATTTGAAATAGATATGAGTTGCTACAAAATCAAATCAAGTTTCATCTTATTGCACACCTCAAAATAAATTATTCATTTTATTTAAATTTTCAATCATTTTCAATCAAAACAAGACTTTTAAATAATAACAAAAATATGGTACAACCAAATAACTTTATATCCAGAAGTTATCATTTTGTATGCACAACATTAACACCTAGATTATTTATTTTAGAGATTCAACAATACTTTATTTTTCCAAATAAATCTATATATATAGCCTGTGATTTAGAAAATCTCTTCAAATGTAAAACTATAGATTTTTTTTATAACCATTCATTTTGTACATATATTCAAATATATATATATATATATATATATATATATATATATATATATATATATATATATATATATATATATATATATATATATATATAAAAAAATGTTTTGTTGATATGAATATGAATAAATAATATAAAAAGGTGAGTGGAATTTAAGTTTTTAGTTTTTACTTCATGCTTTACTTGAGATTTAACAATAATGTGAATGTTAAGTTTGAAAAAGAAAAAAAGAATAATATGACTGTTAAAAGATGAATATGCTTATAATTTCAATCTGATATATAAAATTTCATTATTATATAATTATTTCTAGTTAAATACTATATAATAGGTAATTTATTATTTCTTCATTCAGAACCATATCATATGTTGGATATTTGAATTAAAGTAAAATCTTTGGAAATATTTTTGATGATTGGAAATAAATATATTCAAATGGAATTACATTTATGTATTAGAGTATGAGTATCACATTATATTCATTTAGATGATAAAAAAAAATATATATATATATGTTCAGTTTCTCAAGATATTATTAGATTTGTCAACATTATAAATTATGTAGAAAAAATCTTAATAGTTTACAAGTTTCTGTTGGTCAATAAAGTAATATAATTACAATGGTGAACATTTTATTATGTACTAATTTTGAATGAATGAACACACTTAAAATTTGCCACATAAATTCACTTTTATTTATCTTCCTCAGTTTGTAGCTTTTCTACTTTAAAGATGAGTTTTTGAAAGAAACTACAAATGTAAAACATTATAAAATAAATCAATGATGTCAGATTCACTCTGTTATAATTAAGATTTAAGTTTGAACACAATTTTTCAGATAATTATCAAAATAAGAATACAAGTACATGAATAATTTTATATTAAATGCTTAAAACTTAGCTTATTAATTTTTCAATCTGTAATTATAATTTTCATGTCTCAAAAATATATATTATGAAGTGTATACTTTTATATATTTTCCAGTTTTTTAGATCTATTTTTACTTTCAAAAAACATCCAAAATGTCATTTAATTTCATGATAGTCATCATGGATGTAAAAAAAATGTGGGCTTTGTAATAATACAATAAATCATATATTTTAAATATTAATTTACATCACTAAATTCAACTTTACATATGATTATTAAAAATATTGACAATAACAGTGATGTAGACAGTCAACATATTATATAAGTATACAATTATCACATGTTCACAATAAAAGAAAGTATATTTTTTGTGCATAGCAAATATGTTGTTATACAAAACCAATACAGTAATATGACACATTCTTGATTAAAAAGCAATGTTAAATTTTATTTATATATATTATGACGACCACGTAAAGTCATTGACACACATATATATATATTTATTAATAACATTAGAAAAATTCGCTAACAAGAAGAAATAAAGGTGAAATAAATTAACTATTAAATAGCTGTACTTTTAACACATCTATAATAAAAAAAAAATCATTCTGATGATTTGATGATTTAAAGCCTGCAGAAAATTAACATGACATAATCTAGAATATTTAATTTCTGGTGTATAAATTTAATAGTACTATACTTTCATGACTGCAAGATTGTTTGCATTATGTGTGTGTCACATCTTATGCTATAATTACGATAGAGTCAATAGATTTACATCTTGTTGGTTTGTTTATGAGTTACTAAATAAGTGAAAAAATTTGGATAATGTCATAAACCAAACAATGAATATAACACTATCTCTGATTTCAATATTCATAAAGGATTTAGTCTTACTATTTAACCACCTATGATTCTATGATAACAAAATGGTGTATTCAAAAAATTGTTAAGCTCATGAGGAGCTTCTGGAATAATAAATCTAACAATGAACAATGACTCCCACCTAACTTTGAGGTATACTGTTAGTGTAGAACTCAGTCTCACCAACCTATAAATAGGAAATACACTATGCAACTTCATAAAATATCATTTTTATAATGCATAAATACATAATCTGGAAATATATTCCACTCATGGCAAATACTTAGATATAATAAGGGAGAGAGTTCTCAATCCCAATCAACACAGAGAATATCATTAATAACTTTATTTCTCACAGCTACTTAATACATTTAATTCTAACAGTGGAAAATAAATTCAAGCACAGATACGTCCCTAATTCTTTCAATTCTTTTAGCATACAGCATTATCCAAAACCAACAAAGAGAAACAGACATAAAAATGAATATTACTAATTATATACAAACTAGACTGCATAAGATAGACACACATACGTATGAATAAGAGTGTGTATATAATTTTAACTTATATAGTACGCAAATGTTATGGTAAAATAAATGGTAAACTGAAAATACAAATTTTAGTTTATGACAAACTATGAGCTGTTTTAAAACTTTAAATTGCAGTAATTAATGTCAACAGGGTTTCACTTTTTCTGACAACAATATTTATCTATCATACATTTACTAGCCTCTAAGCCAATTGCTCAATTCGAGACATTTAAAAAGAGAAATACCTCCCTTCAGAAAAAAAAAAGTGTGTATATATATATAATCCACATAAAGAAATTACATTTAAATAATGATCAATTACCGGCGTAATACAACTTGTAATACATTATCCAAGACATTCTTGAAGTCAAAGTAATAGCACACAATAAATAAGCAAATAGATAAATAAACTTGTCTATCTGTATATGATATATCAATAACAAAAAAAAAAAATAGTTATTCTTTTTTAACATAAAAAAAAAAAAATACTTGCAAAGTCTTTAACATAAAGTCTCCTGAATGATGCAAAGACAGAGATGACTATTTCAATGAGTATGTTACATAAAACACAAAAACAAACTCCTATCGGTTGAACATTCACAATTTTAGATTTCATTAAGCAGTCTCAAATGTCCTTAGAAATAGCTAATTTAGCTTACTAATGTGATGAGTGAATAATAAACATTTTATAATAATGGAGAAAATGGAATAAATGTTGAACCTTTCAGGCTAGGATATAAGCCATATATTATAATAAGAAGAAACCCAAGTATTTGATGTTTCTAATAAAAGATGTGATTTAAAATAAAGTAAAGTGAATAAATCCTTATATTATAGTGGGTAGGAACTATTGATATTGTCTTCTATATAATCCTGCTTGTTGATCCAACTTTAAGTAAATACATCTATACCCTTAATTATTAATTTAACAAGATACCTTCAATTTATTTATTTATTGTTTTATTGATTTACTTTCCCAACAGTTTTATACAATTTCTATATAAAATATCATCTGCAAGTAATTATTATTATTGGTAGATCTTATATTTGATTTATATTTTTTTAAAAAATGAACATTTGAAAAAAAAAAAAAAAACAGTTTTTTTCTTGTTTTCCATATATATATATGTTTATATAAATGATAAACAAAACAAGTTATAAATTTTGTAACTTGCCTTTAGCTTTTATTTTATGATCACTAGATGGAGCTTTACCAATAGCTCCTAACAAGCTTTTGTTTACATAAACGCCGAGATAGATAGTATTCAATATCTCTTCCATTGTCTCCACCTTCAGACCAGATGGTTTCAAGCTAGTTGACTCATGTCAGTGAAGGGTAGGGACTAGAAATTAGATTTAAATACTAACTCTAAAATCAGAATTTATGAAACATGTATCTATCAGTTTGAAAGCATGAAATTTATCAGACACGTAATATTTTTTAATCCAGCTTAACAAACTAAATAGCTATATGGGTCTGAAATCATTTCAGTTTCACCATATAGTAAAAGCCTCTGCAAAATATATCAATGCAAAAACATTCAAGGGTACATTTATGATAAACAAAACAAGTAATAAATTTCTTAATTTGCCTTTAGCTTGCATTTTATGATTACTAGATGGAGCTTTACCAATAGCTCCTAACAAGTTTTTTTTTACATAAATGCTAAGAGAGATAGAATCCATTATCTATTACATTGTCTCCACCTCCAGACCAACTGGTTTCAAGCTAGTTAGCTCATGTCAGTAAAGGGTAAGGACTAAATCTAGATATCTAGGTTGTTAATCTGGATTTGAAGACATTACATGTCTGATACATTTCATGCTTTCAAACTGGTAAAAACATGTTTTATAAATGCTGATTTTAGAGTTAGTATTTAGATCTAGTTTCTAGTCCCTACTATTCATTGATGTGATCCAACAGTTTTAAACCAACAGGTCTGGAGGTGGAGACAATTAAAGATATATTGAATTCTATCTCTCTCAGTGTTTATGTAAACAAAAGCTTGTTAGGAGCCATTGGTAAAGCTCCACCTAGTGATAATAAAATGCAAACTAAAGGCAAGTTACAGTATTTATAACATGTTTTGTTTATCATAACTTTACCCTTGAAGGTTTTTGCTATGGTATATATTGCAGAAGCTTTTACTATATGGTGAAACTGAACTGATTTCAGACCCATATTGCTATCTAGTGTGTTAAGCTGGATTTGAAGACATTAAGTGTTTGATGAATTTTATGCTTTCAAACTGATAGAAATGTGTTTCATAAATGGTGATGTTAGAGTTAGTATTTAGATCAAATTTATATTGACTACCCTTCACTGACGATAGCCAACCAGCTTGAAAACAGTTGGTCTGGAGGTCGAAACAACAGTTGAGATATTGAATTTTATCTCTCTTGGAGTTTATGTAAACAAAAGTTTGTTAAGAGCTATTGGTAAAGCTTCATCTAGTGATCATATATATATATATATATATATATATATATATATTGTAACCCTATATATATATATATATATATATGTGTGTGTGTGTGTGTGTGCTATTATAAAAATATAAAATCACAATCTTGGAATAAAACTTGTATCATTTGTTTATAAAAGAAGAATGATTTGAACTTTATTTGAAATTTTATTAATATCTGTTTTTTTTTTTTTTTGTCTTTTTAATATGTCAATTATTAATTGGTTGACAAATTCATCCATTAGACTAAATGATAATCTTGTATATTTGTGGATTATTTTTATAAGCCATCAGTTATGAAAATACTAAATTACATGTAATATTATTTGTAAATATATATTTTGGATTCAATAAAATTCCCTTTGTTCCAATTTATATTTAGTAGTTAATCAAATTGTAAGTTAAGTTTTAAAATAATTTTATTTAGGGAGAATATTGTTTTTTATACATTAATTTTTTAAAGTTTATTGACTAAACAGGAGTCTATTATGTGACTACTGGGTTGATAGTGGATGATTTGTAGAGATATTAATCCTGGGTATGGAATTAATCCTGTGGTTTATAGATTGTTGTCATCAGCTATCTGGAAATGTATTGGGCTTTGAAATTTGGAATTTATTTCAGGTTTCTTCAAAAAGAAACGTGGAGAAATGGGTCATGTCTTTATGCTTGATTTTCATTAAAAAAGATATGAATAGACGAAGGAGTTGTGAAAACTAATTTGCATCTTACATTCTAGATAGAGTGGATGAGAAATACTGGCAATCTTATAATTGGAAACTGCTTACTTTGTAGAGATTCTTTTAGAGAGAGGATTCTGTAAATAACAATTTTTGTATTTTGGAAAATTAAAAGTTTGATATTTCCAAATCCAGTACATGAGTGTACTATGTGGTCAAATGTATCATCATGCCTCTTGCAGATTGGGCAGGTAGGGCCAATGTTGTTAAGAAATCTCTTGCAGTGGAGGAACTAGTTGGTATGCATGGTTCCCAGATTTACTTTTACTAGGTATTTTAAAAATTTAGGCTCTTTAAACTAAGAACTTGAAAATCGAAGTAATTATATGATTAGTGATGCCAAGCATTGGCATAATTGAGATGATTTCAGTGTTGATTCTATTGTGAGCTTCCCAGATGATGATTTTTGTATTATATGTATTTTTTAAAGTAAATGTATGTTGATTGAGAAGCGGAAGAACTTAGTCTAACCAGCATTTTTGAGGAGGAGGTCTGTCTGTTGGTATAATGGTCACTGATATATTAAAGGAATCATGTTTTTGTAAAAAAAAAAATATGAATCAATGTGTGAGATTTTTGGATGATAATTGAGGGGATGGAGTGAAAGAACATCCCATTAGATTTGCGATGGTATTGCATTCCTGTCATGATTATAAACATTGTGTTGTTTTTGCAAAAGAGTCATGATTATAAACATTGTGTTGTTTTTGCAAAAGAGTTTAGCACATAGACTATTGATATTTTGGTAAAGGCTTTTGTTGCTGTCATGATAGGGAGGAAGTATGCTATCTTAGACATGACTTTCATGTTCAGTAGTGCTACTTTTCCCTGAATGGATAGATACACTTTGGAAAGGGTCTGTATAATCTGAGATGTGGAATTGATTAAGGAGTTCTGTAGTTTTTTTGACATGGCTGTTTGAGACATGGAGATAGGGAAGCCAAGAATGTCCTGGAGCTCAGCTAGAAATCTAGAAGAGACTTTTTTTTCCAATAAAAATTTTCCAAGATGATGATTTGTTGGAGTTAAATTTGAGTTGTGAATTGAGGGAAAATTTATCCAAAGTTTTGTAGAGTGCTGGAAGATGTTTTTGAGATGGTAGTATTATGAGGACATCATCCATATAAGCAAATAACTTGAAAGATTTTTTGATGTGAGGAATGAATACTCAAGTGAATGAGTTTTCTATATCTCTCAACAGGGGGTTGAGATAGCATATAAAAATGATATCACTTGGAGGAGATCCTTGTGGAATAGACAAATCAGGGGAGAACCCATCTGTGTAGAATCCATCTAAAAAGATGCAAATTAGCTTATTGTAGAGAAGATTCTCCAGAATCTGGATAATTTGAGAGGGAATGTTGGATGTTTTTAGAAGAGTAGGAAATATATGAATATTGATTGAGTCAAAATCCTCCATTATGTCTAGCTAGATTGCAATTGGTTTTGATAAGCGATTAGATTTAATGTGATCAAGAAGAATCTTCACTTCATCCATTGGTGTCAAGGCTAAAGATCCTTTTCTTGCATATTGTGACTGAACAATATTGTCTAAAATTTTCTGCTGGATTTTCTCTTTTAATTATGCTTTCGATAACTTTGTTTAAAATTGGTGACATGGAAATAGGCCTTATGTTATGGATGTTGGTCGGATCCTTGTTCTTCTTGATGAATGGCACTAAGGTAATTTGGTAGAGGTTATTATTTCTTTTCTTTTAGTAGACAGATGATTGATCATGTTCATCATGATTGAGATAGTAAAGTTAGAAACCTTAAGATAGCATGCATCCTGGGATGAACACTGTCTAAAACTGCTGATAGATGGTTTTTAAAATCAGCTGCTGTTATTTCATGGCTTATAGAATATGGGTGATCCAGCCATTCACTGATGGTTTTTGGAAAGTTATTTTGAAGGCGGTTTTTGAAGTGAAGACCAATGTGTTCAGTCATGTGATGATCTGTGATACAGTTTCCATTGACAATGAGGGAGGTTGGGGTGTTAAGTTTTTTAGCTCCAAATGCCCATCACAAATATACCTGAGTCCAGCAGTGCTGGGTAGTAAAAAAAAAATTGTGATCTTTTAATAAAAATATACTCCACCATAGCCATCTGTCTTTCCTTATAGTGAAGTTTTAGTGATAAAAGGTGTTTGATGTGATCTGGTTTAGTTGAGCATGTCTTTACTTTTCTATTTATTTAATCAAGCTCATTGATAAGTATAGATGTCCCTTTATTGTTTTTTATTATAGTGAGCAATCAGGGATTGTATTATCCTGATGAAGGTGAACCAGACTTCTTCTGGGGGCCTTTTTTTGTAAGTTGATTTTGTGGAAGAGGATGTAAGCTTCAGATAGAATGGCTTCCATCATGGATGCTTTAGTTAACATTCTGATTGACAAGTTGAGAAAGGATGAGGAGTAGTTGATTAGTTGTAGTGTCATGATAATAGCATGATGGTTTGAGAAAGTAACAGGTTGAAGAGTAGCTACCACACTATGATGGATTTCAGAGGTGTAGAACATCAGATCTATTAATGTATGATACCTCTTGGTGTAGTAAGAATAGGCATTGAGATGGAAGAAGCCCCTGACATTAATAAATTGTCTGTTGAGAAAGTGAAGGTACTTGTTTCTAAAGTGATCATAGAATATGATGAAGTCCCCAAAGAGGAGTGCTAGGGAGTTGTTGTTTGCAGTTATCATATTTATAGTGTTTATGATTTGAAGGAATATTGAATGGCTATTGGGGATGTAGACATAAAACACATTGATTATGCTGCTGCTATAGGTTAGGTTGGCACAGATTAGGTGCTAATCTTGGTAGGCAATCTTAAACTTGTTAGGGGGTGTTTGTTATTTATTAAGATATCTATACCTTCAGTAGCTGTTAGGTTGACTGTTAGATATGTGTAGCCAAGCTTGTTAAGCTCAGTTAAAATAAGGCTACTGGACTTTTGGTGATATTTAGTTTCACCCATAAACATAATGTGGGAAGCAAAGAAATTAAACCAATGTCTGATGTCCTGTACACAGGTAACACTTAAAATTAACCAGTTAACATGCCTTAGTCAATGCTCTGTAGGATTTAATTTTATTTTGTATAGCTAGCCAAAGTAGCAATATAAATAGTGATTAGAGTACCTTCACTCATGTGTAATATATTTTCTATTGTATACATCATTCATTATCCTTAACTTTATAAATTTAGTTATTTGTTCAAATAAAGTTAAACATTATAACCTGATTTATTGTAACTCATATTTAATGGCTGTAATTAGTATATTAGTAATGTTAAATTAAGAATGTTTTTTTTTTAATCTTTCCAAATAGGAAGAAGTCTGCATATATCTTCTTGCTTATTGATTCAATATGGCCTTTAAAGTATCTCAATGGATTCTGTAATTTTGCACTGGTAGAGATTATCACATCTGTATATGATCCTGGTACTAGAATAAACAATTTTATGATCTGAATCTATAGTATGGAGTGAGAATCCTGCTGATGATGAGTGTTGTTTAACTGCATTATCATGTTCATCTCTCTTATCACTGATGTAATTATTACTCCTACTTATGTAAAGGCTTTACAATTTTCATGTGAGATTTTATAAACACAATGAGAAATCAAGAGGGATTGGTATCATTAGGCTTGCTTATTATACGGTGGCTTTTTGATTAGTATATAATGCTAAATTTATATTATAGCATTTTAATATACATCCAGTACTGTCTATAGTTTTTTTTCACATATGAAACACAAATCCTAATAGCTTTTTTATCATCTTTTTGTTTCATATTTTGTCCATTTTGGGCTTGAACCAAGGCTTTCTTAATAAATTTATAATTATAACTATTTGCTAATAAAACACTATTAATATGATTTATTTTTTCTATCAAAAGATCAGCAATATAATAACCAATCCTAAGGAAACAATCTTTTTTGAATCTCATTGTGTTTATCACATCTCATGTAAAAATTGTAAGCTTCTAACATAGATATGAGTAATTGTCACATCAGCACTCTCACTCCATACTATAGATAACAGATCATAAACTTCATTCTTGTACTACCAGGATCATATCTAGATGAAATAATATTTACCAGTGCAAAAGTAGAGAAGCCATTGAGAAACTTAAAAAGGCCACATTGTGTCAATAAGCAAGATGATGCATGTAAACTTCTTTCTAAATGAAATGATGTTTTTTTTTTAAAAAAAACATCCGTTATTTAACATTTTAGCTATTGATGAAACTAAGGGTTTTTTTTAATCAGTGATTGTAGCACCTATATAGACATATTTCTACTTTTATCACACATTAGATGATGTGTGTAACAAAGTCAACCTGTCGGTCTATTAATATTTAAAATTCTGTAACCCGAATAAACCCATAAAATATGTTTTCTTATATATGCAACCAGTGAAAATCTTCATATCAACATATATACATATATGACTTTATTATCTCCATTTAATTGTGTTAAGTTTGGTATAGATTGTATAAATTTATATATATTGTCAGCCTGTATATTGCCCATTCCTCTTCTGTTATTTAAATTGACTTCATATGGTTATATATGTTAGAATTCACAGTGTCTTAAAGTCTACACCGGTATGACAATCGTTTTAGCATCAACTACAGACTGAAAATTCCAGCCTTCGATTATCATTAATATAAGTAGCTGAATTATTAGAGGGTGGATAATATTGAAACTCGACCATTAAAGTTTTAAAATCTGCTCTTCTAATATGTGTGGAAGATTGTGATCAGAGCAAACAGATGAGCAATGATTCAGTATGCTATATCTATTTTGGAGATCATTTATCATTTTCACATGTATGTGGTTATATATATCAGTGGTGTAAGATAGAGTAGGTAGTCATAAAGAGCTTGAAATTCTGAATTCAATTTCTTTCATTCAATAAAAAAATAGAAAATATTATGTTCAGCTTGAATTTTCATTAAGCTTATATTTCAAATTTTCCCAACTAGATTTGATTTAAAAATTAACACTGTTCAAATAATATAATTTGTAAAATTACGCCTAATGCACTGTGTAAATGCATAAAATTAATTAAAAAATTTAATAACATTTTATTACAAAAATTAAAAGATTAAATTACTTAAATGAAAATATATATATATATATATATATATATATATATATGTTTATATATTTTAAAATAATAAGCTTTATATATATATATATATATATATATAAAGCTTATTATTTTAAAATGGGTCTCCTCATATATATTTAATGTAATATATACACACATGCATGTATAATTTAAAATAATAGTGCATAACTACTACTACTACTACTACTACTACTACTACTACTAATAATAATAATAATAATAATAATAATAATAATAATAATATAGCGCCACCTGGATACAAACCTAGTAGCAGGTAAGCAAAGAACCTCTTAGTTTTTTGTTAATAAAAGGCAATTTATTTGCTAATAACTAATAAAAATGTCCAATAAAACAATTTAAAACACTCAAATATTTATTTTGATTGAAAAAAGAGTAAAAAAGGACAGAGAAATCCAGAGAGTTTTTTATTGAAAATCCGTACCTAATGCTAATAGACAAACGCATAGTTAAAAGCTAGCGGATCTAATAACTAATGCCAAAATCTCAGGCAAATTTAATTTTTTAATAAGAGTAGATAAAAAATCAAATCTACAAAACTCAATAATTTTGCAGATAACTGAATTGTATTGGTTATATATACTAGTGTTTGTTTAAAAAAAAAAGAAATTTAAACATACCTTTGAAAAATAATTGAAAAACTTAAAATGGCGACCGCTCAACCTATTAACTTGATGGGTTGTCCATCGCCTGGCACAAGAAAGTCATGCTTCTATAGCAAAAAAGCCCAAGATTATGTAAGCCCGGTAAAAGGTTCTAGGTTTAGGATAACAACAGCAGATGATTTGGAAATCATGAATCTTATGGATGAAAATAAAAATGACTCCCCCCTCTCATATTGAATGGACAGATGAAATGCTGGAACAAATTGGAGAGAAATTCAACAAAACAATACCTCGATCACTTTTCCTTATGTTTAAACATTTCTTCACCGATAAATCAATAGTACTCGCTGTAACAGATAGTCTTTGCACACTATACAGTTTCCCCAAATTCCTTCTAATAAAAAACTGCATAAAAATAATATGCTTGAATCGGTACAATGCATAGGCAACCATCCAAATAGCAGATATGTGTTGGTCCAGTTCTATGAAAATGTGCAAAAAGAACAATTTAGAAATCGAATTAAGATGCTAAGTAATTTTGCACTAATAACAGTCGATGAGAATAAGTATAAAAATGTCTCCGGAATTTTAAAAAATACGTACTTTGGCTACAACATGGAAGATTTCCAAAAAATGATGAATCCTTTTGGAAAAGTTGGTTTTCTTCCAGCAAAAATATATTAAAGAAGCAGCAATTCCCATACTAACAAATAGCTTTGAATTCTAAATTAAATTGAATAAACAAGTAGGCCTGGAGAATATCCCCACACACATAACTGATGAAGAAGCTACACTATATATTTATGTCAGAGGGCTTAAGCCAGGTTGCTTTCATTGTGGAAGAGAAGACACAAATAACCAACTAGACAAGTTAAACTACCCTACACTACAAAGCACCCAGAAAAACAACTTATCTAATAGAAATGAAAGAATCAGCAATCCAGTAAACCCTATAAAAAGAGAAATTAAAACAAATAAAGAAAATCAAAGCAGTGAAAACCTGCCCAATTTAAATAGAGTGGAGGAAAAAGAAAACGAGAACCTACCAAAAGAGCTTAAAGGAAAAACAAATGAAAATGATGAGCAATCAAAAAGCATAATAATAAATAAAATGACCACAGAAATCATGGATAAAATAACTCAGTACTATCCAATGCTAGAAAGCACATCAATTGAAAGCAGGAAGAAAATGCATAAAAAAAAAAAAAAACAAGAGAAAGTAAGAAAATTAAAATGAATGAGGAAGAAGATAATCAGATTAATCTAACAGAAGAAACCACAGCAGAAAAGATGAAAATAGAACTAACAACACCAAAAGAAAAAAAATTAAAAAAAAACACCACACTATAGCACACGTATCCAAACACAAACAGAATCACCACAGGAAAAAACATGCAAACAAAAACGTCAGAATAAACCATGGTCCAATTTAAATCTCCCTCACAATATAAGTTAAACTCAATGAAAATTAAGATAGGTGCAATAAATGTTCAGGGATTAAACTCGAAAAAAAAATACAAGAAATCAACCACTGGATACAACAACTCCAACCTACCATATTAGGACTCATAGAAACAAAAATCTATAATGAATCACAGATAAATCCAGTACAACTTATAAGTAAAATGGGTTTCTGCGCATG
This sequence comes from Epiperipatus broadwayi, assembly GCA_028023455.1. Taxonomy (NCBI): domain Eukaryota; kingdom Metazoa; phylum Onychophora; class Udeonychophora; order Euonychophora; family Peripatidae; genus Epiperipatus; species Epiperipatus broadwayi. The sequence continues at coordinate 126,650 of JAQFVV010000969.1, read as the reverse complement.
CTCTAGAGACAGACTAACACCCTCAGGTGGAACAGAAATATTTATTAGCCAAAGAAGTCCCTTTACAACATTTAAAATAATATACATAGACACGAATCTATTAATAACCACATTCAATAATAAAAACTTCTCAATAAATATTATTTTTGTATATATACCACCAGGGCCAACTGTAATTAACAGAATAATAACAACAATTAACACAATCCTCTCACACAATTTCTACCCAACTATTCTTATGGGAGATTTCAACATAAGTTATAAGAAATTTATTACAAAATGGATACACCAATTAACATTTCCACTCATGAGTGGAGAAGATTTTCTACCAACTAACTCGATATCCTTTTATAACAATAGACATGGAACTTTAATAGATCTAATGTTTTATTCCCCAATGCTGCATCATTCAATAGAAATATCACTTTCCCCAACCCCATTTTCAGACCATGTAGCGCAGATAATAATGCTAAACATAAACACATACTGCAGCACAATAATTAATTTGCAAAAACGATCAGGATCCTACTACCAGACAATACTACTGAGTCACTTTTTTCAGAAATTTATATAATGATAAATAAAATAAATCAGCTTGAATTAAACCTAATATTCAGATACATAGATTACACTAATACCCTGTCATTTAATATAAACCATATCACACAAAAATCAATTCCTCCCTCCAGGCTAATTACATTAGCAGATGAAATATACAAATGAATCAGTCTGTCTAAACTGGTTCAACATAATCAAACAAACATAATTAAACTCACCCAGCTCTATAAACAGACTTGCAATAAATTAAAACAATACCTAAGCATAAAAAAAATTTGCCTAGCACAGCTGCACACATGGACACGTGGATATATTAGGTGGGTTTTGGGGTACTCATCCATAAATAAAGTTCCCATGGCACTGGAATAGGAAAATAAGATTACAGCAGGATTTAACATGATTGCACCTATATATAACTATTTCAAAACAAAGCTAACTAAGCATGCACAATTCACATCCAAAGAAGATTATTTTGGAACAACTGAAGATGAGGTGCCATTTAAAATTGAGGATTTTAAGGTAGTGTTAGAATCAATCCCACCCACATGTCATCCAGGACCTCCAGACAGTCCACTGTTTGTACTTGCACATCTTAGCCAAATTACAAATACATACCTAATGTCAATTGGCAAATCAGATATCACAAAAAAATTATAGCATACAGGGATTATACAACATATCAATGGTACCATTTATGAAAAAACAAGAACCTATTACCAAGATCACCAACTTAAGACCCATCTCAATGGAGCCTTTAGGAATTAAACTGCTAGAAAAAGTAATAAAGGTGAAAATTGAACCATTTATACTGACAAAAATATCACAACATCAGTATGCAAAGAAAAGCTCATCCACAGGTCAGGCAGCACTACTCTTTAAAACTATAATTAACTCAGTAATTAAGAAGAAGAAATATGCTTCAATTGCAGTACCATTAGATTTTTAAAGTGCTTTCAACTCTGTACCAATAAAAATCTTACTAAACCAACTAAAGGAAACACAGATACCACAATCAATATTATATGCAATAGCCTACCTACTTTTAAACAGAGAAGTACATATCACACTTAATGGAAGAACATCATTTTCTATCCCACTCAATCAATACCACAAGGGTCACCACTGAGTACACTACTGTTCACCTTCTACATAAACCCCTTATTAGAATAAATTGAAAAAAAAAATACAGGGAATGTTAATATCAAATACAAAAAGATACATTCCTTGTATAACTTATATGTATGATATCACAATATTCTTAACATCAAAAAAGCTACTACAAACACTACAAAACATCATAGAAGAATATACAAATAAATTCAAACTTAAAATCAATATCAATAAGTCAGCTGCTTGGACAATTTTTACAGAGAAAATAAATAAACAAATTTATCAAGGAAATCCCAGCAGTTTTCTAGGTTTTCCATTTTATCTGGGAATGAATCAAATGAGGACAACAATACAAAACAAACTCAAAGTGGATGCAGAAAGAATCACAGAATGATTATCCAGATCATATCTATCAATATACACAAAAATATCATTATTCAATCAACTCATAATGTCAAAAATAAGCTACTATTTACCAATAATCAGTTTCACAAAACCATTTATAGCAAACTACTATGCAACAGGAAAGTAGTTACCATTTCAATAAAGCAACTTAACCAACCAACAAAAAAAAATAGTCTGGGACTTCACTCAATATTAGTGTTTCAAACACAAAAAACAATAAATCTGCTAATAGCCATAGTCAAAAGATTTCCAGATATTGAACCAATATTGGAGATCACACCCACAGATCGTCTACCACCTACAAACAATTATATTTTTACATTGCTTAAAAGCATTGAGAGCATCAAAAACAAAGTAACACTAAAAATTTCCAATAAAATATACATATTGGCAAATACATGATTTCCTAACACAAAAACAATCTGAGAATAACCAAATATCTGTATTGGGAATTTATAACAGCCAATTACTTAAAAAATTTAGGAAATGGTACCTGGAACCAAAATTTTACGATTTCATAATTAAAGTCAATTTGAAAGCACTAACTACAAGTCATTTTATTAGATACAGAAGATTCTATATAAATATAGATCCCTTGTGTATAATGTGTCACAGGGATGATGAAACACAGGACCATTTCATACATAATTGTTCAGGACTTGAAAAAGTAAGACAAATGATGGTTGGTGGATATAGAAAAAATGGAACCACTATAAATGAGATTCTACAAACATTCAAAAATAATGTAATACCCACCATAAGGGCAGCCAGATGCACTTTTACACTGGGCAACAACACGAGAAGACACCCTAATACCTATAGGAACAAATTGCAAAAAATAAAAGAAAGAGACAGCATTATTGTACCACCTGATATCTTTGCAGCAACATGGTCTCTTTTTAAATTCAGGCCACTTTATAATAAAGGATATAATAGAAAAGGATAAAGGTAAACATGAAATTCATTATTGCAAGAACATGAAAAGATTACTGAAACCATAATCATTGATTAATATTGTACATAAACTTGGACAATAAATATTTCATAAAGTGTGAAAAAATCAAAAACATTGTGAAAGCCACTATCTAAGTTCTAAAAAGTCATTTTTTAAGTGCAAAGAGACTCTAATAAAATATACAGACTGTAATGTAATAACTGGGTAAACCTATGTATAACACTATGTATAATCAACAACCAATGTAACCACTTGTTTTTGAATAAAGTTACCTTTAAAACATAATAATAATAATAATAATAATAATAATAATAATAATAATAATAATAATAATAATAATAATAATAATAATAATAATAATAATAATAATAATAATAATAATAATAATAATAATAATAATAATAATAATAATAATAATAATAATAATAATAATAATAATAATAATAATAATAATAATAATAATAATAATAATAATAATAATAATAATAATAATAATAATAATAATAATATGATTACTTAGATCATTATAAAAGAAGATTATGGATAATATAAAACAAATGTAACATGATAATTTTTGATATTGTATATGTTAATATTATCTATTGTTTATTAATTACAGAATATTTAAATTGTTTTATAATAATTACTTCTTTAATTTTTTTTGTGTTATATCAAAATCATTTTTTGATAAAAAAAAACAAACTAAAATGGTATTAGACTAATCTTTTTTTTTAAATTTATAGATATACAGGAAAGAGTGTTTATTTAATATTTTATTAAAAAAATATATTGCTTCAGTAACAGTGTATATATGTCATCTAAATATTTTATTAATAAGAGTAAATTCTTTAATTTTTTGAAAAGTGATGTAAATTTATATTTTATTGACTTCATTTTTAAATTTTTATGACATTGTGTAAAACTAAATTTATATATAAGTTAGTCAACCTTAATTTAAAAGATAACTAAACATTCCACCAAGATAGATATTAGGGAAAAAAAAGTAAAGAAGCAATTCTTGTAAATCAATTTAAGGACACTGCATTAAATAGGCAATGTTATAATGGAAATGTACACTATCACTGAAAAATTAAATTACATATTTTTTTCTCCACAAAAATACAGTTCAAAATATTGATTTTATAAGTCAAAATTACTGCTGTAAAATTTATATCTATTTGTATACTTATCATAACTAATAAAGTATCGTATACTAAAAAAAGGTCATATAACAATCATTAAAAAATAATTATATTTATTTCAGAAAGTTAATTAACTATGGATAAAGGAATTAATTGTACTAACCTTCTCATTTTATTATACTTATTTTAATGTATTGTTTCATTTTTTATTACTTTTAACACACACACACGCATATATATATATATATATATATATATATATATATATATATATATATATATATATATATTGCAGTGGTCAAATATGTAATCGACTAACAAGTATGAAAAACAAGCATACATCTCAAGCAGCATGCATATTGATATCACTACTTCTACTGTTCTAATTTAATCCCCTGCTCAGACTCCCTAGTTTGTAATACCAAATTAACATCTTCAATGTTAACACATCTTCTCATTTTATATAGCCCTACATAGTCCAATGCATAGATTCTATATTATCTAATTTCTAAATATTGATTATAAGAATCCAACTTGCAAAGATGTTATAGATATTGATAATTTAGGTTAAACAATAAATATTATTAACAAAGATAATAAAGGTTAACAGGGTGGTTTTACTATTTACAGGGTAGTAGAAGTAGTTTTTAATGGCTCATACATGAAGGTGACTTAGTATAATGGTAATAATTTTATGCATAAAGGGTGTGCTTATTAATTTATCCATGAGGTATTTAAAACTATAGTAATCAAAGACCTATGGGTTAGCATCAATTATTTTACTGTCTCTAAATTATTATTATGAACCTTACATTATTTTAGTTAAAAGAGATATGTCACATGATTATGGCTATAAGTCATAGGCACAAACATAATATATGATGTAAATATAAGATTCATGGGACTGCAATTCATTAACTATGGTTCAGTGGCCATCACAATATGAAGGGTCATTTTTGTGATCTGGAGAAATAATTCACAATATTAGGGGGGTGTTCCAGGTTGCAGGGATGCTTCTGATTCTAACAAAAACATGCATACTGAGAAGGCAGTATATATCTGAATTATACCAGGATTTATGGACAGGAGATTCAATTCATCAGCACTACCTAGCCTGATGATATTTTTTATTAGGAATTATGTTAAGAGAGCTCATTAGGCATATATACTGAAATTGTAGACATGGGATGTTCTGTGTCTGCAAATAAGTGGTAAAAATCATAATATATAAAATAATACTTAAGATATCCACTGATGACACATACCCAATGTAGCAACTCAATAATTGACACGATAAAATATATTTTAATTTAATTCATGTCTGTACCAAAAGAAAAGTAGTGAAGTATTTATATAATATCATAGCTCATAACCCTATGTACTGTTTTTTTTAGCATTATTAATAGAGCTAATAATACACCTCTGTCTCTTTTTGAGTGGATTTTTTAATGCGATTTCGAAGTTATGCAATTCATGTTTTTTTCTTAATATATTTTTATGTGTTTATCTTTTATGCAATAAAAAAAGTTCATATTGCCCTTAAAATGCCTGTTGGAAAAGGATTTGGCAATAAATGTGGATACATTAGAAGATTTAGAAAAAGATCATTTCACAGCAAAAATGATTCCAGAAAGTCTTCAACTTTGTAATCAATTGGAAAATCTTTTTTTAATGACACAAGTTAGGAATGAGCTTTTAAATTCCAAGGAGATCTAAATAGTTGTAAGTCTATGTTATGTATGTGTATGTTTATATATTCTTTTATACACATATATGCATAGATAAACTTTTAGACAGAAAAAAGTTACAATTAAAACTATTAAATAACTTTTAATTTATAATTAAAAAGAATGTATCTTTAAAAGGTTTTAAATTTTTTTTTTCTGTCTTAAAGGTTTTCCATGTATATATGTGTATAAAAGAAAATTTAACTATTAATCATTATTAACACCCTCCTGGTAGCATGTTATATATTGTGGCCTCTCAATGGGTAGTATGACCCTAAGCAGATGTACCAAATCCCTACATTCAGCCATACATGGAATCTGGCTGGGTACTATTTACTTGACTTACCATTTTCCCAACTCCTTTTTTTCAAATATCATAATAGAATTTAGGTAATATGGTTATTTATCTAGATTCATTTTTACATGAATAAACAGTTCTAAATAGGGTGTAATTAATTATAACAAATGTGAGACTCATTTTGCTATAAATAGATCACATCTCCTTAACATTAAACAAATACGAAAATATTTATTCAATGGCATGAGAATATATAGACACCCCAACTTATTAAGTATCTACACACTCTCATGATTAACAGAAATATCCAGATTTATATAATAATATAAGTATAGCTATAAGACTTTAATTAGATTACTCAATACATTAATCTATAAATTGATTGTATATAAAATTTTATTATTATTATTTGATTAACAGAAATATCCAAATTTATATAATAATATAAGTATAGCTATAAGACTTTAATTAGATTACTCAATACATTAATCTATAAATTGATTGTATATAAAATTTTATTATTATTATTTCAGATAATTGTGATTGACAATAATCATAAAAATAAATCTATAATTAGAAGATCTAAGGATAATTATTAATTTTTATTCATTCTTCATACGACCTACAGAATATTAAAATATATTTTACTGATCTCCATGGGTAGTATGCTAATTAGTAAAAGACTTATAACCTAAATTTATAATTAAACTTATACTATTATTTATATTTATGTTTATTAATATTTGTTATGAAAATAATATTGTTATCTAATCTGTAAATCGCATTGGTATTTTCACTAAGTAATTCATCATTTAGTACATTATAAGCAATCATAATTCTATAATTCACACTATTATCCATGAATTATGTGATAAAGACAGCTTATAGTAAGTAAAATCTGTTTTAAATAATGTGTGCATTGTTAAATATTATATTGTTTTAACTGGCTTTCTTTATTATTTCCATCTTATACTGTATTTTACAGGTTCATGTGATGTAGTAAAGATGATCACCACAAAATAATATAACACTTGATACTGAAATTATTTTTTTTAAAAAAAAAGCAGCTTTAATCACAAAATTTACAAAAGTATTACTAAACATTTTAATTAATAAGTAATTTAAGCAACTCAAGTATTAAGGTTATACACACACATAATATAATAACATTACAAACAATTAATCATAATTTATATTTGATATATTTACGATAAAACTAAACAAAATATATACTTTTGTGATATTTCCCATTTTAATACATATAAATTTTATATACCATCCAGATCAAACATTTACCATATATAGATACTTTTAATCCCTTCCTTTTTGATTTTAACATCAATCCCTTATAATTTCGGTTTCAAATAATAAAGATAAAATAAAAATTATTAACCCATATATTATTGTTCTCTACAAAACTTTTATTACAACATGGTGAGATTCACCATTGCTTAGACTTTTAACCTCATAATATTTATCTCTTGATTTTGATTTATGCATTTTCTTCCTGCAATATTATTATTAACTACTTAATTTATAAGTCAGTTCAATTTGCAAAATTACAAAAAGGAGAACTTTATTGATAAACTATCGAATTAGAATCCCCATTTTTTCTTAGAATAATTTTCACTTACAATTTGAATAGACTGGCCATGGATACATCATAAATCAGACAGTGATCTTTGCTCTAACTACTCACTTACTTATCACTTTTCTATCAATGACTTATGTGTATTAATATATTTCCCAAAATTATCCGATTATACAAATTACTACTTAAAACCACTTGCATTACCTATCGCTGTATTAAATTGTGATTTGCAATAAAAAAACTAGAGATCAATTTTCAAAATATCATTTGTTTTTTTTTCTTTTCAATATGCTATATTTGCACACACAACCATCCTCTCTTCATTTTATATATATATATATATATATATATATATATATATATAAAATATATATATATATATATATATATATATATATATATATATAAGCCATAATAAAGTAGTTAGTGGTATATATATATATATATATATATATACCACTAACTACTTTATTATGGCTACAGAAAAGAGTTTGCCAATAACTAAAAGGAGACACATTGATTCCTTTTGGAGGCTTTAAAGTAACCCAGAAGAACATTTCCATTCCATATATTCTTGTCATTGTAGTTATTATTACTATGTCATTATTCATATAGTATACACATGGATGAGCTGCTCACTAACATGCATTAGCCAGTGTGATGTGTTTATTGGCTTTTTATCCTAAGTTTAAAATCAAGAAACATATGATCTTTCTTCTCAGTTGCCTGATAAAGCAGAATGAATGTTTGTATAAATGATAAATATTTTCCCAATAGATATATACAAATATGATAGACAAAAATAAATGGTGGCCTTTTTCCCAGGAGGTTGTAAAGTCACCAATGAAAGCAGTAGTTAATGGTCAAAGGTGAAGGATGCTAAGCATCCCCTAATTGCAGACCCAGGCTGCCATTTGATGATGACTTTTTTATTTAGGTACTTACAACTGCATAACACTTTCAAGTGAAAAAAATTGCAAGAATTAGAATAAGAACACTCATACATTAAATGGGACATTATTAGACTTTGTGAAGTCAGAAGAAAAGGTAAAGAGACAATTGATTTAAAAAGTAGACATGTACTCTATTATAAAGGCACCAATATTGGAAATAAAAGTGGAGTAGGATTCATTATAAATAAAAAGTGGAAGAACAATAATGTGGAAATTGATGGTGTATCTGACAGAGTGGCAAAATCAGGAATATACAACTTAATACCCGATACTAAATGCAGATAATTCAGGTTTATGCCCCAACAAGTTCTCATAGTGATGAAGTAGTAGAAGATTTTTATATGGATGTACAAAAGGCTTTTTATCAGAGTAAACAACATTTTAAAATTGTTATGGGAGATTATAATGCTAGAATTGTTAAACAAATGAAAGGTGAAAGTGCTGTAGGTAATTTTGTTTATGGTAATAGAAATGAGAGAGGAGATAGACTTGTGGAGTTTGCAGAAAAAAACAACAACTTTATATTATGAATTCTTTTTTGGAGAAAAATGTTAAAAGGAAATGGACATGGAAGCATCCAAATGAAGGTACAGCAACAGGAAATACATATTTCAAGATTGTACTGTTCTTAATAAATTTAACACAGGAAGTGTTCATCAATTAGTAAAGTGTAAGATATGTGTTAATGTAAAACTAGAGAGACAAAAATTATTAAGAAAAACAAGATTTACAGTTGATATTCCTAATCTTCAAAAATCATTCTAATAAATTTAAATTAGAACTTACAAATCGGTTTCAAGTATTAGTAGATTTTGATCATGATTCAGGTTTGAATGAAATTAATATGAAAATAACAGATGAACTTTTAAAAACTGCAACAAAGATAGCTGGTAGAAAAAAGCAGCAATTGATCAATAAAATTTCTACTGAGACTAGAGAATTTATGAAAAAAAAAGGAATATGAAGATTTACAAAAATGATGCATTAAAAAGAATTGAATATCTTGAATTTTGTGAAACGGTGCGGAAAAAAGTTGAAAATGATATAAGAAAGTATAACTGTGAAATAGCAAGGAAAGCTGTAGAAGAAAATAAAAGTCTTAAGAATGTAAAAGAACATTTTGGTATTGGTAGGAAATTTATATCTGCAATAAGAAAAAAGATAGAACTATTACTAAAAATAGAGATGACATCATGCATTTGATAGAAGATTTTTATCAAGAATTATATAGTAATAAAGAACAATTACCTCCTATATCAATTATAACTTCTGATTTACCCGGAAATTTAAATGAAGAAATGAGACATGCAATTAAATGTATGAAAAAAGGAAAGGCCTACAGGTAATGATGGAATTATAAGTGATATATTAAAAGAAGCAGGTGAAGAAATAGAAAAAAAATAGCAAAGTTATATACCAAATGTCTAAATGATAAAGATGTACCAGATGATTGAAAGAATGCAGTTATAATATTAATATTTAAAAAAGGTGATAAAATATATTAGACATTACAGACCTATCACTCTTTTATCTGTTTTATATAAAAAATTTTACCAAGACAATTACAACTCGTCTACAGATAACATTGGATTTTCACCAACCAAGAGAACAAGCTGGATTTAAAATTGGTTTTAGTACAGTAGATCATATCCAGGTATTGAGAGAAGTTATAGAAAGGACAAATGAATATGAGTTGTCATTATGTTTTGGATTTGTAGATTATGAAAAGGCATTTGATTCTATAAACATTTCTTCAGTGATTTAAGCATTGGATCATCAAGATATAGATCCAGGATATTGTCATAATTTATAGAATATTTATAAAAATGCAACAGCAACAATTAGATTACATAATGATACTGAGAAATTCAACATTGAGAAAGGTGTAAGACAAGGTGACTCCATATCTCCAAAACTTTGTACAGCAGTGCTGCAAGAAGTATTTTTTGGTTTAAAATGGGAAACTAAAGGAGTAAAAGTAAATGGAGATTATTTAAGTCATTTAGATTTCGCTGCTGATGTAGTTGTTTTTGAAAATAATGCTTCAGAGCTGCAGGAAATGTTGCAGGAGTTATCAGATAAAAGATGGAAAGTAGGACTAAAGATAAATGTTAAAAAGACTAAAATAATGTTTAATCGCTTTGCTCAAAATATGAAAATAAAGATTGATTATGATGAATTAGAAGAAGTTAACAGTTACAAATACCTTGGTCAGATTATTAATACAAATGTAAACATAATGGAAGAAATTAATCATAGAATTAAACTTGGTTGGAATGCTTTTGGTAGAAATAACTTAATACTAAAAGGAAATATGCCTATGTGTTTGAAAATGAAGGTTTTTAACAAATGTGTTTTACTAGTTCTCACTTATGGATCTGAAACCTGGACACTTAATAGAAGAGCAATACAGAGACTTCAGACCACTCAAAGAAGTATGGAGAGATGTATGTTAGTAGTAACAAGAAGAGATCGAAAATGCAATAGAAAAAACAGGTGTTACTGACCTCATTGAAAAAATTAAAAGATTGAAGTGGATTTGGGCTAGACATATTGCTAGAAGAGATGATAATAGATGGACAATTAAAATTTTAAACTAGATTCCAAGAGATTGTAAAAGACACAGAAAGAGTCCACATGTGAGATGTATTGATGAAATAAAAAAGTGCGCAGGGGTGATATGGAGAAGAGAAACTAAAGATCAGAGAATATGGATTAAACTTGGAGAGACCTTCATCCTGTAGAGGATATATATATATATATATATATATATATATATATATATATATATATATATATATATATATATATATATATATATATATATATATATATATATATATATATATATATATATATATATATTGTGCCCTTTTGTATGGGTCACCATCTAATTTTGTGCTAATCTATTAAAAAATTTTAAATTTAAGATATATTTGAATATGTGATGTTAATTTTGCTTATGGTAATATTTCAAAAGGTTTAATTAAAGCAATCTATGAGTATTTGATATGTGAAATTGTGCTGAAATTGAGAGAGACATTTTAAATAAAGATGATAGTAGTATATGGTTGGGAAAACTGGCCATAGTTAATACTGCATTAATATATTTAATAAGTAGGTATTTAAAACTAAAAGTGTTTAAAGGACAAGTTAAAATTAAATGCATATATTTATTGTTGATAAAATAGTGTTATAAAAGAATATAAATGTTTTTAATTATTATAAATACTTAAATAGAAGATTAATATTTGATTTTAATAATGTCAAATAATTATTTTAAAATCTGTTATAATATCTTATTTATTTTTAAAAAATAAATATTTGTTTTAAAAATGCAATTGTTAGTTATTTTTAGATTATGAGAAGCGTTTCTTTTGTTGTAAAAAACAGATGTTAGTTAGATATGCACACACATGCTTGGAAGTTATCTAATAAAGTTGCATAACTATTTTAAAAATCATGTTATAAAATTTATAAATAATACGTAAGCTATCACGAAATAAAATAAAGATAAATCAATGTAGAATATTAAATCTGATTTTTAAAAGTATTGCTTTAAAAATATAACGTATAAAAAAGACTTAGTTTATTTTAAATAATCTTATAAAAGTTAAAATTAAAATTAAGTAAGTAAGAATATTTTAAAAGAATGTTTAGTGGATTTAAATAAACGATAAGGATTATTTTAAAATTTAATAATGTAATAAATATTAAATATTAAATAAGTCATTATTTATTTTTAATTTTGTGTTGTTGGTAAATATGTAAATAAGCCAGCAAGTTGATTGTTTAAATGTACCAATCAGATGGGAAGTTTCTTCTGGTATAAAAGCTTAGTTCAATTGTTAGGAGGGGACTCGGTGATTGAATTTTTCAAGTTAATTGTGTTTTTAAAAAATAGCAAAGTAAATTTGATAGACGCTCTCAAAATCAATTTTAAAATTACAAGAGTGTCGTTATAAATAATTTATAAAATTGTTAAATGATAGACATGCAGTGTTAATTTAATTTTTTCCTTATCAATCGTCTCTATATTGAAGCTCAATTTACAAGCAAATGGTCATGGGAACATCATATATAGTGAAAATATATCGGAAACTTTATACTAGAAATATGACAAACGCTGGATTAGTTCGGAAAATTACGAGATGGAGAAAAGTAGTATTTTGGACAGTATATAATTTTAAAAGCTAATTGCTATTAATTATTAAAAAATAGATATTTTAAAGAATAAAATACTTCTTTATGAAGAAAGTATTTTTTTGTTACAAGCTATAAATTTAAATATATATCTTAAGTAAAGATATTAGAAATAAAAGTAGTTTTACAAATACTTGCCTTATTAAGTCTTTATGTTTTAAAAGACTGAATGTTGACAATTTTAAAAGGCAAATGAATTGAGAGTATAATTAGCTAAAAGTCTTAATATAATAAAAGTATTATATTAAAATAGTCTAAACGCTGGTTGTTTTAGATGAAGAAGCTTATTCTTACCTGGATATTTTGTTAAGAAATGCGCAAGTAATATGTGGACGTCCAAGTCAATTAAAATAATTAAATGATAATTTTTAATAAACTATAGACTAGTTTAGAAATAATAACTTTAAATAATTTTCGTTAAGGAATTGGATCCGGAGCCTATAAACTATTTTAATTTTATTTTATTTTTCTTGTGGGGAACTTTTATTTTATTTTAAAAGAACGTTATCATTTTATAAACTTTTAAAAAACCACGTGATGGACCGGAAAACGGAAATGGTGTTTTAGTGAATGTGTACCTAGGATTAAAGAACTATTATGGTGAAAAGAAGACATCGCTGGAGTTACGTAATATGAATTCTGTTTTATTTATCTAACATAAAAATTAAATATTATTAATTTATTAAAAATAAGATAGGTACATTTCTTAAAATAGTAACTAAAAGTAATATAATAATTAATTGCATAAGTTTATCTTATAATTAATATAACACGTAATATGTTAAAGAATGATTGTGAGTGTAAATGTGATTTATTTTATGAAGCTGTAGTTCCGAAGAATATTGGAAGATGGACTGTACATTAAATCATTATTTATGGTAAAAATTGTATAATTATAATAATTTTGATGTATTTGATATGTTTTCTTTAGATCATCCAAATGTTATGTTATTTGAATGAATGTATAAATATTTTAAAATACACACACATTATATTGGCAGTGACAGTTTTATTTAGATATGCATAATTTGAATTTATAATATAAATATGATACAACATTACATAAGAAGTTTTTAGAAATAATTATATGATTCTTCCGTAAATAAATTTTGATTTTTTTTATTCTTTTATTATTATTATTATGTTGGAGTATTAGAATTGTATTTATTATTCATAAGTAATTATTTTTATTGTAAGTTAGGAAGAGATTTAAAAGTCTATATTTTTATTTTTGTTTTATTGGATAAATTAAATTAAGTTTTATGTAGAAGTTTATATTTGAATTGAAGATTTACTGAATATAGATGATGAAGTATAAATAGTTTGGATAATTAGTATTTATTTAAAGTTGAAGGTTGTTTTCCCGGAATTTTAAATAAGTTTTTTTAGAGGATATTTTGTAGGTAGAAGTTTATTAAGAAGGAGTAGAATAACACATGAAGTAAAGTAATAATTTTACATAGAAAAGAATCATAGAATTTATCTAATATAATACTTTATGAATTTGAAATTGATGAATAATTTAAATATTATTATTTAACAGTACATATATGTAATGCATATTTGATAAAACATGTAGCATAAATTGCATTAAGTGAAATATAGAAATCATAATCAATTATTTGTTATTACATTATAAAGATACATTAGTTTTTTGTATTATGTTATTAAAGTAATGCTGATAATAAAGTAAACACATATTAGTACATGATGAAATGAATAACATTAATATTTAAGTGATGTAGCAATTTAATTAGTAAAGCTTAGTTGTTTACATATGCTACATAAATATTGTTTACATAGATTTTTCTGTGTAATAATTGAAGTTCACTGACACTTATTTAAAGTCTAAGTTTGAAAACATACTTCAATGTTATTAGTACAGCATTTTAAAGAATGTATAATTACTTATTAAGAGTATGAGTTAATAATAGTGTAAACAGAGTGTATTATTATTTTTTTTTTTTTATTTTCTTTGTTTTCATAATTTTGAACTGTAAATATTGTAAATAAATTCATGGTTAAAGTTAATGTAAATAAATTTGTTTAATTTGTTTTAAAAGTGTGTCGAGTTCATTATTTTGCACCACAGCATTTGACAACAGATAATTTGAACAAACATAATATTTGCACAATATGAATTATTATTATTATTTAGAAATAAACACAATATTTTCTTGATATCATTTTATAAGAATTGATTGATATTAACATATAATATTATTATGGTCATGGGGTAATTGTAATGCACATTATAAGAGTACAATGTTGTTTATTGCCACAGATTATTGAATTATAAGATTTTGATCTATTCCAAAATTAAGATACTATATGAAAATAAAAGATATACATATGATTATTTATTTAATGATTGATGATATAACAGAAATAGATAAGATTAAGTTATACCTTAAGATTAGTATTATATATTATTATTAGAATAAGTTAGGTGTATTTAGGTTTGATATAAAATCCCTTATCATACTTACTTACATGAATTATTATTACTTTAAAATTATTAGAAGAGCCTGAGATTATTTAATTATATTTTAATTAAAGGTTGAGATTTATTATTATTATTATTAAAGATAATTTATTTTATTTAAAAGCCATAAGAATGCTGTAGATGTAGTAGTAAGTTAATAAGGAGGTAATAGTATTCTTATGCCATTGAAACAATGTCTTGGGAGATATTAATTCAATGTAAATCTACTTATTGCTTTGTAACTTTACTTCACAGTCTCATGATTTTGATAAATACTTATTTAATTAGTACATAATATAGAAATACATTGAATTTGATAATTGACAATAAATTTAATTAGAATATGATAATATAAAAGTATATTAAAGATAGATATGCAAATTTTAATTAAGCATTATAATTTAATTGAGCTAGTTGTATTTTCAAACTATATTATACATCGAGAAGTAAGGGTACAATATATATATATATATATATATATATATATATATATATATATATATATATATATATATATATATATATATATATATATATATATATATATATATATATATATATATATATATATATATATATTGCAGAGAGTTGTTTTTTTTTTTAAATATAAGTTCTCACAAAAATAAAAATAAAAACTTTTACATTTTTCTGAATATTATTTATTAATCGTTTTTACATTGCAGGCTGTCATTTTCCAAATATGACTATAACTATGAAATTTGTAGACATCAAATTACTTTCCAGGTCACAGCTGTTCCTTCTCTTTGAGTACTGGACCAATCTAGATCAATTGCTAAAGAATATCCTGCAACAAGACCAGGGTGAACCTGGGGTGATGGAATATCATCATCAAACCCAAGTAAACAATATTTCAAATAAAATGATTTAATATAAATAGTTTAGAAAGTGTATCTATAAGTAAATATATTTAAGAGAAACATGAGTATATAATCTCTGTGAGCATTGACAGACCAGCCAGCTAACTCAGAAGAGCAACTACAAGCATAATTAACCACCATCATTATCATTTAAAAAAATAAGTGCAAGTAAATACTTGAGAGAAATAACCATCCATCATCATCATTGATTGGAATAAAAAAATCCATACAATAAATCATATAAATCATCAGTCAACCTTGTGACTGGATTGGAAATGAGTCTTCTGTAGACCAGGCCAACTATTGAGGCCTTTGCCACCTTGGGCAATTATTTAAACATAACTTGGATGCACCAGCTTAGTGTCCATCCATTAAAATACAAAGTAATCAGAAATCATGCTGGAACATCAAAATATGCTGATCATCATCAATGCTCAGGCCACTTGTACTGGCCAACTATAAACTTAAATTTTTAATAAGTCTAAAGTAAAATAAAAAATAATAGTGCATGGGCTTTAAAGAGTATCCTCTTTTGCACCAATTAGGATGATAATTGAACATCTCTGGATGCCCCAAAGCACTAAGTACACATCACCATCCATCCATGTCTGAATCTAGCTCAGAGAACACAAGATCTATTACTGTAAGTGACCAAGAAATGATGAAAACTAATTTAACAATTAAATACAAGTTTATTAATAACAATAAAAACTAATTTAGGTTTTATAAGAGTTCTGATTTTGAAAAGTATTCAATAATAAAAGTCATTACACTGTAATTTACAATATTACTACAAAATTCAAGTTATCACATTAACTGCATTATTTCTTAATGGGTATTTATAAATGCATACATATATCCATACACAGAGGTGCATTTTATAATACATGATGAAGACATTTCAATTAAACATAAAATAACTATTACATTTCTGATTTGAATAATTACTATTCAAAATTTAGATTGTTACATTAATTTACAAAATTACAATTGACAATTCATATGTGTGCACAGACGTGCATGTTACAATAATATTTTTTTTTCATAATCCATTTGGAAATCATATAAAATTCACACAAATGTGTGTATAAATGAAATTTAAACATAGTTTAAAATTAGTTTCCATTTATAAGTTCTCAAACGTATAGTCAATTTTTGCCAGGTATTTG
This sequence comes from Epiperipatus broadwayi, assembly GCA_028023455.1. Classification (NCBI taxonomy): domain Eukaryota; kingdom Metazoa; phylum Onychophora; class Udeonychophora; order Euonychophora; family Peripatidae; genus Epiperipatus; species Epiperipatus broadwayi. The sequence continues at coordinate 109,176 of JAQFVV010000969.1, read as the reverse complement.
TCGATTAATTATCAAAATTTTTATACTAAATTATTGAATCATTCATTCTTTACCTTTTTTTCTTAATATAATTTTTTCAAAATAATGTCCAAATAATTATTGTTTAAAAACATATCTTTTGCCTTTAATGATCAATGAATTATTTTTGACTCTTAATTATAATTCAAGCAAAATTACTTTATATTCTTTTAAAATATATAAATTTTTAACCGACTTTAAAATAATATATTGTTCTATATATGTCTTTTTAAATGAATTATTTTAAAATAACTCACCAGATATATACTTTTAAGTGTGCTTCTCTACACGTATCTGATGCATGTAATTAATTCTTCAGCAAGTTGGAAGATTTTTCTTGTGAATTTGGTTTTTAATGACTGCCATAATCAGGAAAAATGTATAATGTTGGTCCATAGTTGGTCTCCCTCTATTTAGGGTTATTCCAGGCAAGCAGCTGTCTTGATTTGATAGATTTCAGGCTATGATTCTCAGCATAAAAAGTGGGTCATTTTTTCACGTAAATTCAAACTTCTGCTAAGGAAAACAGTCTACTTTCTTGCTTTCAGCTATACCAGTTTATGGTAACTGGACTGCCATCTCTCTGCTACAGCCAACAGCATACTACTTTGTTCAAAATCATTATCCAAACTTTGGAGATGGCCTAGTTGGTCACTGCTTAAAATATTAAAAACTCTTCTGACCAACTCTTACAAAACTGCAAACAGAACTGTTCTTTTCAAAATCACTATCCAGACTCGGGCTAATTTGTTATCAGCCCTTTTATAAACTCATCTAAGGTGATAACAACAGCTTAATTAAAAACAGAGTTTTTATATTTATCTCACTAATCCCTTAGAACACATATACATGTTTTTACTTAGGAGATTTCTAATAGTTAAAAATTTTGTTTAATTAACTAAAATTTCAAAAATACAATAGGGTGTTTTTAAATTTCAAAATCAGAGTAATAATTAATAATAATGCAATATTTATATTTATTCAGACACTTTTAAAATGTTAATTTCATAATGTAATTTTATTTCAAATCCAGAGTTATTTAACCTTTTACTATATCTACAAAAATTTATTTCTGTGTTTATTTCTACTTTGCCTTTATTTTACACACACACACACACACACACACACACACACACACACACACATATATATATATATATATATATATATATATAATTTATATATATATATATATATATATATATATATATATATATATATATATATATATAATCAAAACTACCCCAAATCTAAAATTAAACTAGACCAGCATAAAAATAATATTAAAACACAACCTAAGGTTTCACTGCTACAAGCCGACTTCTCAAGTGTAAAGAACTACAAAAAAACTACACAATATATATATATATATATATATATATATATATATATATATATATATATATATATATATATATATATATATATATATATATATATATATATTAAAAACTATCCACAAATCCATTCACTTCCCATCCACCCTTAATATTAAAAGAACTCTTAAATAAGTTAATTGCTTCAGAATAATAAATTTTCAATAATAAAGACTCTTTAATTCTTCTTTTGATTTCATTTCTCTCAAAGAAGACAACCTTAGCTTCATCAAAATCAATAGTGTGGCCTGTATCTTTTTCATGGACATACAAAGCAGAACTAAGATATCTATTTTTAACTCTACTTTTATGAACCTTTATTCTTTCATTTAAACTCAAACTACTCTGACCTATGTAAACCTTCTTACAAAATAAACAAGAAATAAAATATACTACACCATGAATAGCCTTTCTATCAAAAACTTATTTTGTATTATTTAATAAATTATTCAATGTAATACCCCTTTTCCAAGCAATTTTCTTATTTCCAAACAATTTATTATTTCTACACACAATTTTATAAGAAGGCAATTTAAATGGCAAAGAAATAAAATCATATTTTTCTTTAAGCTTTACATCATTACAAATATTACTATTAAATAAAATACTTTTAACAAATTTATTAGAGTATCCAACACTCAAGTAATCTTTATAAAATTGATTTTTCTGAAACAAAGCTACCCCACTAGAATTATTTAATTTAATATTCCTATGACAATAATTCCTTAAAGCAGCTACTTTATGAGATACAGACTGATAGCTTCCAGGTTTAATTGTAGATCTTAATTCTTTACTTTTAACTAAATGACTGCACAATAAACAATTAGTTTCTATATTTTTAATCACCAAAAGATCTAAAAAAATTAACTTACCAAAATCTAACACCCCTCATTCTAACACAAATTTTATAGAAGGATCAAAACAATTAAACTCATTTACAAATTCCTTCAATTTATCATTCTCAACTACAAATAAACAATCATCAACATATCTGACAAATAATTTTATATATAAACAATTCTTTTTAATAATAATTTCCTCTTCCATAAAACTAATATAAACTGAACATACTAAAGGAGAAATAATATAATCTATTATCCACCCTTCCTTAATCTTATAAAAATTACCTTTATAAGTAAAATACATAGAATTTTCCAATAACAAAAGCAAATCTTTAATTACCTTAATTTTATTTTTTGATAAATAACTTTTCTTAATCAATACAGACAAAAGAACATCAATACTGCTTAACCTATTAACAGACTGATACATATTTTCAATATCTAAACTTCCAAATACCCAATTTCTTTTCATTTTAAAATTATTAATCTTATCAAAATCCCAAAAGAAGAAGAAACTGTGTACTGACCAAAATCAACAAATTGTTTTAAAAAAATATTCAAGAATCTACAAATACCCTCTACATAACTACCTGTAAAATCAAAAATAAATCTTAAAGGAAAACCATCTTTATGAGTTTTAGTATTCACAAACATCTTAGCTGATGTAAAATCATTAGGATAGCATTTTAAATAATCAACTCTACTAAAAAATTTTAAATTAACCATTTTCTTCATAATATATATATATATATATATATATATATATATATATATATATATATATATATATATATATATATATATATATATATATATTATATATATCAATTTTCTTTTAATCAAATTACCTGGATCTTTATCTAACAACATATATTTACCATTATTTCATTCTCTATCCATTTTCTCTTTGAATTCATCTCCTTTCATAATAACAAACTCACCAGCTTTGTCTTCATGAGAAATGATTACATAATTAGCAATTAACCTGTTTTTAAGATGTTTAATCTCAGCAGGATTAATAACAATTTTTTCTTTCCTTTTTAAACTTTTATTCAAACATGCTTAGTACAAATGAAACTTTAACTTGTTTAATAACTGAGACTAATATGTCAACAAATCTTAAGTTAATATAGAGTAAACAATCATTTTATATAAAAAAAAACACCATCATAATATTAATTTTGATAAAAAAAAGTGAAGTGTTACTACTCTGCATTTAAGTCACAAAATTAGGCAAAAAATAGTTTTCTTTATGTTATGCTTGAATTATTGTTTGTTATGTGAATGATAATATCACATTTTGCATTTAATTTACTTTTAAAATTTAATGTAAGTGAATTTAACATTTTAAGAATGATGTATTTCAAAGAAAAATTTGAGAAAATGACTGCGGAATGTTTTATGCATTTTTTAAAAGATTTAGTATCGGTAAAAATCAATAAATAAACTATATGCTTTGAAATGGTTTCTTATGGAATAAATAAGATATAGTTCATCTATTTAAAGGATTGATATTATTTCTGTTAATTAATGTTTTTGATGGTGTAGTTGCCATTTTATCTGAAAAATCTCAAGTTGAAATATATATGATTTAGAGATAAAGTTTTGAATATTTTAAAGAAATAAATATTTACATTTAGTTTTTAAAATACATGTCTGCTGAGAAATATATTAAATAAATATTTTCATATTATACAACATTTTACTAATGTTTTGACCAATAGGAATGCAAATATTACATGTGTTAAATTTATTGTGATATATGTACTATATACAATAGCTGGATAAGGCATTCTGATAAGACTGGAATAAATATTTTTTTTAAGATATTTAATATTTTTTTCTATATTTTACTGGATTTTATTCTGTTATTTATACATTTTATTTAATAGTGCTGAGGCAGGAGTATGATTTTGTTCAGAAGTTAATGTCCATAACCAGGCAAAAGAAAATGATTTCTGACAATTGTTCAACTTATGAGTAGAAGATGAAAACTTTTCAAAACATTAAAATTTCTTCATTACTTTTTTAGTCTAACCTTAGTATTTAATATAGTGTTGATTTATTAAAAACTAACCTGTTATTATAATGTATTTTTAAAAATAATTAATCCTATAATAGATTTTTTTTTTTTTACTTTTATGTTAAATAAAGAAAAATGAATTTTCAGAAAATATTTTTTATAACCAGGTAATTAATAATGATAATTTGTTGGAATTTTCAAGATTGTAGATAATTTCGTTTATTATTTATATTACATTTGCTTGATGATTTTTTGAAATAAAATATGAAGATTAAGGAGGCATGCTTTATTGCAGATGACAACTGTGCAATAAACCACCAAGAATCGTGCTTTGCATTCTCTAAAAAATGGTCATTATGAAAGAAAATTTACATAAATTTAGCATAAATCATTGCTAAACTTCAATTAAGTAGGCTATGAATCTGGAGACTTAAGATCTCTGAAAGTGCTTAGCCATATAACTCTTTAATAATATTTTACAATCTTCACTTTTTTGTGCAAAGTGTAGTTTAAATTACTTGATGATTTTTTTAAATGTTACATCCTAAAATTAATACTTTATTTTATAATTAGCATATTGTTTGAATTACATAATGAATGGCTGAATGAACTGTTGATATAATTAACATTGTATGTTTTTACAAAAAACAGAATGCAAGTGAAAGTTTTGAAATATCTAAGCATATTTTGAAAAAAAAAAAGAAAACATTTGTTTATTATAAATGCTTAAATATGCTTACATTATATAACCCATTAAGTTATTAGTGTATTATCTTTATGAATGTTATATGTTAAGATACAGAGCAAAACAGAAATACTGCCCTCTAAATTATATAATGTGACAACAAGTAAATAAATCTAAAAATTAATGTATGTTTTATCAATGCCATTTGTGTTCAAAAACTTTTAAAACCATCTTGAAATGAATTTATATCTGTTGTTTTTAGTAACGTGGTATTGAAATTATTTTAGAATGATACTTGTATATTTTACAATATTAATAGACTTATTCAGTGTGGGATATATAGGATGGTCATCAAGAGAGTAATTGTTATATGATATCCTAGGTATTTATGGATATGTTGAAAGGCTTTTATATATGAGCTGTATTGTCACACTTTGAAATTGTTAAATATACAGGTAAATAAGAGGTGTCTATTATTTTTCATGGATAACTGCATTCTTTTATAATCAATAAAAGCTAGAATAAAGCAATGACATGAATTTTAGGTGCTTGATAAATACAGACCTATTATTATTTTGCACTGTATCTATGATTATATTTTTTACTCATGTGAGTTATTGTTTTTACTATTCCAAATCCTACACTATAATCCCTATCTATCACTACAAGAATCACCTCAGAGAGGATAGTATTTATAAGATGGTAATGTAATGGCTAAAATGTTAGAAATTGATAGATTATACAAAGGCATGATGAGACATATTAAAATTCCTATCACAAATGATATTAAAATATTTGTTGCTTGGAATAATATAAAAGTTAGGAGAAGAGTGATTAATAGTCGTAAAAGTATTTGTGATTATTTAGCTCAAAATAAATGCAAATTTGAATTGGAATAAAAATAAGAGTTATAAAAATGATTTGAATGCAATGATGAGTGTAGAAATATGATAATAGAAGAAACTAAAAACACCAAGCAATATAATTCAGTAATAGTTTATTTTAAAATTTTTTAAAGAAAGAGAAATATATTGAAATAGAGAAATCCCATTGAATTACATTTTGAATATGCTTTGCATATGTAGATAATTTAAAGGGAGTTATTCATATTTTCTTTATTTACAATTTTGATATTAAAGTATCAGAATGTATTAAAATATTGAAATGATGCTTTGCTGAATTGCAAAAGAAATATTTTAATAATTTTGAAAATATTTTATTTATTGTATTTAGACAAGTGTATTTTAGACCTAACTTTTTATTTAAAAAAGTACAATATAATGAATGAATTTTAATGATAGAATAAGCGTATCATTAAATTTATTAAAAATTGGGAGATTTATTTTAATTATTTCCCAATTTATGTGACTATTGTTGTAAAGTTTATTTTATTTGAAGTGTCAGGAATAAAGGCTATCTTATTTTATTTTTTTGTCATTTTCCTTGTAAAATTTACAGCATAATAATTTTATATTATTTTTTTGTAGTAAATATTTTTTACCTTTATAACCTGTTGTAATAGATATATTGTTGTTTAATCATAATAAATTGTTAATTGTTTTAAAATTAATATACTACTTGAATTTTGATTTGTCTGCATGCTATTCATTTGATTCTTTACTCTATAGGCATGATTCATTTAAATTAAAAGTTTCAAACATTACTTAATTTGCAAATGATTTATAAAAAAAATGTTTAAAGTATTAATTTTATTATATTTGATTGAAGAATAAAGTCTATAATAAATATTAGTATTGTAGTAGATGTGAGCATTGGTAATTATACAAAATGATCCAACATTCAATTTGAGATTACCTTATATTGCCACCATATTAAAATGGTATATTTTTTAAAAAATGCCACATAAAATAGGGAAAGATTATAAAATATTAAGTTAAAATCTTATTATTTTCTTATGTTCTTTTGCTAAACACTGATTATTAAATAGATTTAATGTTAAGAGTCATTAAGTTATGTTAGTTGCTTATTGTTGTAACTGTTATAAGGATAGTAAGATATCAAGTAAAATCCCTCATCATATTTAACAGCAGGGTCTTAATTAATTGATTTATTTCTTTATTATTTAGAAATGAACCTTAGATTATTTTTAAAAGAATTGTAAACGTTGTACTGAATGATGATCAGTAAGAATCATCAGCTGATATTAAATTTTAATTAGTATTTTTTTAAAAGAATGATAACTAATTTATTATTATTTCCATAATAAATTTGCAAATGGTATTTTAGAATTACTATATGTGTGTTTAAGACTATGAGAATAATACTTAGTAAATTTGTTATGTGAATTTAATGGGGCAATTATATCCTTATGTCATTAATAAAGTATCATTAGGGGTATATCCCCAATGTTTAAGCCACTGTACCTTGCTGAATGTCTCATGTGAAGAGTTTTCATAATTGTTTGTTATTTTTAATCAAACCATCTTTATTTGTAAGAATGAGCTAGTTATAAATTAAATCTTTAGAAAAATGAATGAGTTGAGTATTCTAGTTACATCCCTAATGATTTATTAAGAATCTAACTATTATTAATCTTATTAATTCAGATATCAAATTTACTTATTCTGTAATCCATTTATTGGAGTATATTTGAAATAACAATAGTCATCAATCATTCAATATCTTATTGGTTATCTGCAAACAATATTTTTGGGTAAACTTAATCATCTCATTTTTTTGAATTTTAATAATATATTCAATTCTATATTCATATATTTTATACCATATCTGAAATGAATATTCAATTTTGATTTTAAGTGTTTGAATTCTTCTCTTACAGATTCGTTGACTTTCATAGGTAGTTCTTAAAAATCTTAGCATTTTTTGGGGTCTCATGGAGTTTATTGTCTATATTATGGATTTCTGTTATGACTTCTTTTCATGACTCTTCTATTTTTTTCTTTTATTGCTATAGAAAGATCTTAGCTTTCTTTCTCAAAATTAAAATTTTCAGTTTGTACTTTTTTTCAATTTACCTCTTTTACAATTACTATTACCTTAAATTGAACTTCTTGCTTTTTATCTAATCTTTTAGTATTATTTTTTAATTCTTGATAATTATCTTCTAACTTTCTTTAACTTTGCTTCTAATATCTTAGAATTATTTTGAATGCCAGCTTTTAATATTTTAAACATCTTCATAATTTCATGAATATCAACATAATGACATACCCAATTAATCTGGGTTCATTTTAACCATGCTACTAAATTGGTAGGTGTAAAAGAATATTACATATTTCATAAAATATTTTTAACAATGATATTTGCCACAAATATAGTAGTCTGGGATGTCTTCCTTTCCATTATTTCATATAAATACAATTATTGAATAGTCACATATAATTAATTCTATCTATGTGCTTTTTCTTATCCTTATAAATTAACAAAAATAATATTGTTGTAAATTACTAAGAGATATAAAAGAAAATAATTGAAATGAATAAAAAATATTGATTTCAATCACAAGATAATTGTTTTTACTATTAATATTAATGTTTCGCTCTTTGATCACATGTTTTTAAATTAACAGGTTTAGACTAGCAATTATCCATTGAGCCACATAATGGATCACCAATATAAAACAGTATGGAATGGGATGGATTTATGTGTAATGGATAATTAATATTTTAACCAAATATTATTTATGAAATGATGACTCTTCCATTGTTTTTATATTTATTTTCCTTTTATTCATATAAAATAATGATTTGTAAATGGGGTTCTGTAAACAATATGATAAATCAAAGGCACATTTTATTTACTTTAAATATATTTAAAAGAATTAAAACAATCAATAATTTCAGGTGAAATAATAATAAAATAAATATCACATGTGACTGAAATTTATATAAATGAGTAAATATGCTAATAAATAATACAGATTATGAATTAAATAATTAGCAAATCAATCATATTTTATTGAACATCATTCAAAAAAAAATAATAATAATAAAATAAATCTTTAAAATCTTATAAACTCAATAATGTACAAAATTTCAATTTGAGAAATCTTCTATGAATATTTCGAAATAAATGTTAAATATAAAAGTTTCTATAAATTCAATTCAATGCTGAAATGAAAGAAACAAAATGAAATGACAATAATAGACATCACATTACTTTAATTATGTTCCACAGTTATAAATAACTTTATTTGCCAAATTAAAATACATATAATATATAAACTATCTGTTTACCCACAAAAAACATGTATGCATTAATATTACCTGACATATAAGCTGTCATAATTTTAAACCAGTTCAGCAATATTGTATTTAACTACTGAGCCTCTATTCAAACTAAATTTATCATCATTATTTTTTTATTTTTATATTTATTTCATCATAATTTACTTAAAAATAAGTTTGCTGGTTCCAAAACATGTTGGATAAAATAGTTAATCCATGGACATAAGCATACTATGCAGCAAGAACATTGGACAATCAATTCCAATTTAAGCAGTATAATTCACCTTACAATCCAGAAAGAATTAATAAAACCTGTTTTGTTTCAACATGTGGTCTTGCTCATTGTATTTGAACTGCTCCTCATTAGGTAGATCATCTTTAATCTTTTCATGTTTTTTTGTGGATTACCTCAACTTTTTTTTTGTTACATGAGGTACATGGTTCTTCCCTTTGATCCAATCTGATCAAATTGATTTTGTGATTGTTCCTTTTAGTTGGGAATTTATTGAAGGGTTTAAATCTAGCCTTTTTGCTTCCTGTTATATTTTTATTAAAGACATTGAAAAAATAGCAATTTTTTTTTCTATGGAGGTTTACCTAGTACCTACCAATAAATGTTCTACAGTATTTGAAAATTTTCAACTTACTATTTTTATAATTTGGTTTTCAAATATTTGAAATACTGTTAATGCCTGTAGTTTGAATTCTAACTTCTGAAAAACTGTACATAGGGCTCATACGGTTGGCAAATAACAATCTAAAATAAAATGTCAGATCTAAAATGGGTCAAACTGATGAACTTAGCTACTCAAATGGGGAGGGGGGTGATGTAACTATCATGAAATATATATTGTAGTAACTCACATACATGTCTATCTGTTTTATATATTTAATAATTTAAAGTAAATAAATTATTAAGAGAAAAAAGAAAAAAAATAGTTTGAAAAAAATAGATTACCAAAAATGAATTAAATAAAAGATTGCATCATTTTTTTTTTAAAAAAAAAACTATTTATTAAGAGTGGGGTGGTGAAAAAAAATCAGGAGAAATAGAGATTTAAGTCTTACTTTCTTCTTTTTATAAATGAAAATTAAAAAAATATATATACGTTTAAATACTAAATGTGAAATATTTTAAAATAAATAATAGTATTAATTTGGGGAGTAGATTGAGGCCTGTCCAGTGGAGTGTAAGGATTGGCTATCTTGGTGTATGTCTGAGCACTTGTAGCATGTGTGTGTGTGTGTGGCAGTGGTGGTCTGGACCGGCTGATGATTGCTGGTTTAGCATGGGTGCGTGTATTGGTGATCGTTTGTCATTTTGACGTGTGTGTTCAGGTGTATCAGTGTTGTGAGATAGTGTGGAGAGTGGTGGGCTGTGTGAAAGTCTATGCTCATTTACCTTATATATTACATATATAAACACAGGTATATGATGGACCTGTGTGTTTCAGTTAATAGTATTAATTAATAATAAAAAAAAACAATAAGAAAAATAATGCTTTCTTCAACCATAAATAACAATTGTGTTTTTTTTTTAGATTTAACTTCAAGAAAAATCATGGAATGGGGTCAAGAAATAAATTAAGTCAAACGATAATTTTTATATAAGAAGGAATTGATTTAAATAATTTTGACAGTTTTCTAATTCATGCTTTTATTTTAAGTTAAATCTAAATACCCCAACTGTGGTTAAATAAACATTTTTTTTTAATGCTAAGTCAATAAAATCATTCAATTTGTTTTTTATCTCTATTAATAATTTTAATTTGTGAAACAGATAGTATATTACATTGTATATCCTAATAAAATTAATATGTTATTATTTGAAAGATAGTATAATTTAAAATGTATAATGGTATTTTCATTTATTAATATTTTATTTATTAATATTTTACTTTATTGCATGCACTTAATAAATAATACATAAACACAAATAAATAAATAATAAATTATTATTACATGTGTAAATGCAGCTGTATGTCCATTAAAAGTGATATATGCAATATTGATATGAGGAATTGGTAGTGTGTGGAGAATTGCTTTATGTTGACATTTTAGGAAAACTGAAGAATTCAGGATTTTGTTGTGTTAGTGTGCATAATGGGATGTATAAATGTTAAAAGTAAAGAATTAAGATCTATAATTAAACCTGATAGCTATCAGTCTGTATCTCATAAAGTAGCTGCTTTAAAGAATTATTGTCATAGGAATATTAAATTAAATAATTCTAGTAGGGTAGCTTTGTTTCAGAAATATCAATTTTATAAAGATTACTTAAGTGTTGGATACTCTGATAAATTTGTTAAAAGTGTTTTATTTAATAGTAATATTTGTAAGGATATAAAGGTTAAAAAAAAACATGATTTTATTTTTTGCCATTTAAATGGTCTTCTTATAAAATTGTAGGTGGAAATAGTAAATTGTTTGGAAATAAGAAAATTGCTTGGAAAAGGGGTGTTACATTGAATAATTTATTAAATAATACAAAAGAAATTTTTGATAAAAAGACTATTCCTAGTGTAGTATATTTTATTCCTTGTTTATTTGTAAGAAGGTTTACATAGGTCAGAGTAGTTTGAGTTTAAATTAAAGATTAAAGGTTTATAAAAGTAGAGTTAAAAATAGATATCTTAGTTCTGCTTTGTATCACCATGAAAAAGATACAGGCCACACTATTGATTTTGATGAAGCTAAGGTTGTCTTCTTTGAGAGAAATGAAATCAAAAGAAGACTCTTTATTATTGAAAATTTATTATTCTGAGGCAATTAACTTATTTAAGAGTTCTTTTAATATTAAGGGTGAATGGGAAGTAAATGGATTTGTGGGTAGTTTTTAATATTATATATATTGTGTAGTTTTTGTAGTTCTTTACACTTGACAAGTCTGCTTGTAACAGTGAAACCTTAGGTTGTGTTTTAGTATTATTTTTATGCTGGTCTTGTTTAATTTTTGGATTTGGGGTAGTTTTGAATATATATATATATATGTATGAAAAACAAAAACAAGTTAAAAACTTGCTAACGCTTGTATTTATGTCAACAGATGGCGTTCTACCAAAAACACCATCAAGCGTATGTTTACATAAATGTCAGAGCATGCATTCACTATCTCTAACTTTAATTCCACTTTCAGATCATGATTTCAAGCTATTTTCTATCATCAGTGAAGACAGGAATTTTAGAAACTAGATCTAACCACAAACTCTGAGCGTTTATGAAACAGTTTCTATTCAGCTTGCAAGCATGAATCCTTTAGACACGTAATGGCTTCAAACTCAGCATAGCAAGCCAGATAGCTACATGGGTCTGATCTCAGTTCAGCATCATCACATAGTAGAAGCCTCTGCATTATATATATCATTGCTAGAAAAACCTCAAAGGTACATTTATGAAAAACAAAAAACAAGTTAAAACTTGTTAACACTTGTATTTATGTCAACAGATGGTGTTCTACCAAAAACACCATCAAGCGTATGTTTACATAAACGTCAGAGCATGCATTCACTATCTCTAACTTTAATTCCACTTTCAGATCATGATTTCAAGCTATTTGCTATCATCAGTGAAAGACAGGAATTTTAGAAACTAGATCTAAACACAAAGTCTGTGCGTTTATGAAACAGTTTCTATTCAGCTTGCAAGCATGAATCCTTTAGACACGTAATGGCTTCAAACTCAGCATAGCAAGCCAGATAGCTACATGGGTCTGATCTCAGTTCAGCATCATCACATAGTAGAAGCCTCTGCATTATATATATCATTGCTAGAAAAGCCTCAAAGGTACATTTATGAAAAACAAAAAACAAGTTAAAACTTGTTAACACTTGTATTTATGTCAACAGATGGTGTTCTACCAAAAACACCATCAAGCGTATGTTTACATAAACGTCAGAGCATGCATTCACTATCTCTAACTTTAATTCCACTTTCAGATCATGATTTCAAGCTATTTGCTATCATCAGTGAAAGACAGGAATTTTAGAAACTAGATCTAAACACAAACTCTGTGCGTTTATGAAACAGTTTCTATTCAGCTTGCAAGCATGAATCCTTTAGACACGTAATGGCTTCAAACTCAGCATAGCAAGCCAGATAGCTACATGGGTCTGATCTCAGTTCAGCATCATCACATAGTAGAAGCCTCTGCATTATATATATCATTGCTAGAAAAGCCTCAAAGGTACATTTATGAAAAACAAAAAACAAGTTAAAACTTGTTAACACTTGTATTTATGTCAACAGATGGTGTTCTACCAAAAACACCATCAAGCGTATGTTTACATAAACGTCAGAGCATGCATTCACTATCTCTAACTTTAATTCCACTTTCAGATCATGATTTCAAACTATTTGCTATCATCAGTGAAAGACAGGAATTTTAGAAACTAGATCTAAACACAAACTCTGTGCGTTTATGAAACAGTTTCTATTCAGCTTGCAAGTGCGAATCTTTTAGACACGTAATGTCTTCAAACTCAGCATAGCAAGACAGATAGCTACATGTGTCTGATCTCTGTTCACCATCACCACATAGTAGAAGCCTCTGCAATATATATCATTGCTGAGTTTGAAGACATTACATGTCTAAAAGATTCATGCTTGCAAGCTGAATAGAAACTGTTTCAAAAATGCTCAGAATTTGTGTTTAGATCTAGTTTCTAAAATTCCTGCCTTTCACTGATGATAGCAAATAGCTTGAAATCATGATCTGAAAGGGGAATTAAAGTTAGAGATAGTGAATGCATGCTCTGAGATTTATGTAAACATATGCTTGATGGTGTTTTTGGTAAAACGCCATCTGTTGAATAAATACAAGTGTTAGTAAGTTTTTAACTTGTTTTTTTTGTTTTTCATAAATATACCTTTGAGGTCTTTCTAGCAATGATATATATATATATATATATATATATTGCAGAGGCTTCTACTGTGTGGTGATGCTGAACTGAGATCAGACCCATGTAGCTATCTGGATTGCTATGCTGAGTTTGAAGACATTACGTGTCTAAAAGATTCACGCTTGCAAGCTGAATAGAAACTGTTTCATAAATGTTCAGAGTTTGTGTTTAGATTTAGTTTCTAAAATTCCTGTCTTTCACTGATGATAGCAAATAGCTTGAAATCATGATCTGAAAGTGGAATTAAAGTTAGAGATAGTGAATGCATGCTATGACGTTTATGTAAACATACGCTTGACGGTGTTTTTAGTAGAACGCCATCTATTGACATAAATACAAGCATTAACTAGTTTTTAACTTGTTTTTTTTTTATAAATGTACCTTTGAGGTCTTTCTAGCAATAATATATATTGCAGAGGCTTCTACTATGTGGTGATGCTGAACTGAGATCAGACCCATGTAGCTATCTGGCTTGCTATGCTGAGTTTGAAGACGTTACATGTCTAAAAGATTCACGCTTGCAAGCTGAATAGAAACTGTTTCATAAACGCTCAGAGTTTGTGTTTAGATCTAGTTTCTAAAATTCCTGTCTTTCACTGATGATAGCAAATAGCTTGAAATCATGATCTGAAAGTGGAATTAAAGTTAGAGATAGTGAATGCATGCTCTGACGTTTATGTAAACATACGCTTAACGGTGTTTTTGGTAGAATGCCATATGTTGACATATATATATATATATATGTGTGTGTGTGTGTAAAATTGTAATTATATATATATATATATATTAGAAAATAAAAATCTAACCCTAATGTTTTATACATATTTTTAATAAATTTACTGTACTATTTTATTACACATGGAATTTCGTTATTATACTAAAATAATTTTGAGTAAAATATATAAATAAATTTTACAATAGTTACAAAATTTAAATATACTAATTACTAAAATTTTACATATCATTTTCAATGGAGAACATCATCTCACTTGGTTCGTTTTAGAATACCAATACTTGTGTTGTTAAATGTAATATTTAAATATAAGTATAGTATATGTACTTAATCTAGATATAATTAAAGTATATTTGAAACCAGATTTTTATTCTATTTATAATCATCCATTATATCCATTATAAATGATTCACATGATCACATCCATGTGTGATTGTGCTCCTAATCAACTGAAGAGTGTTTTTTTTTTCAGCAGGAAATACCTATATTGAAGATCATTAGAGTGGATAATTGTAGGGAGCTTGGATGTCTGTTTTTAAATCCTGCTTAATTAAATGGTAAATGTAAAATTATTATGGTGAATTTAGAATGTCTTTTTTTTTTCTGGGTTTAATTGAAAATGTGTTTAATGTTCAATTATTCACTAAGTGGACATTATTAACAAACTAAATTTCTTTTATTTTCTATTACATATCATTATTTCACTAAACAATCACTGTTAATTTATGTTAGATATCATTCTGTTTATTGCAAATAATCATTGTATGAATGAGGTCTATAAGTGACTATGCTTTTAATAATAATAAAAATGGAAAAAAGAATCAGTGAACCACAGTATATATGAACTTGATCTATAATATGCTATGCTTGCACATGATTAAATGCTAATATTGAAGGTCCTATCTCTTTACTATGGATAATCAGGGTTAAAAGAAAACTTAAATAAATTTGCACACATCTATAAATAACAGACTCAAAAACCAATAACCCATATATGTCACCAGTGTTGTTGATTATGAATAAGAATATGATTATATTTTTGGCATCAAAGCTATAATGCAAGATTTATGAATATAGCAAAAAAAAAAAAAAACAATCATAAATAAGAGAAGTAAAACATAGAGACAAACTGATTTTCAACAAGTGTATTCCATGTATATTATTTTATGTAATGCATTTAACATTTTAATATAATGTTAATCTTGTGTTAGGTGTATCAAAATGCATATAAGAATTTAATGTTTTTTTTTTTTAAAAAAAAAAGTTTCATATATAAAAAAAATGTTTATTTTACTGCCCAAAATTATAAATACAGCATATGTAATGCATTTTTATTAATTGCCAACACATGTAAAAATTTAAATGAAACAATAAATGTTTATAAATTTAATAACATTGTAATAAAATTTAAAATTGCTCTAGTATGGTCACGTGTTTATACACCAAAAGTAAGTCATATATATATATATATATATATATATATATATATATATATATATATATATATATATATATATATATATTACAAAACTACATTATCTTGCATGAATCACATGTGGAATGATATTTTAGTATTTTTTTTTTATGAGAGACTCAAATAGCTATTTAAGACTTGCAATGCAAAATTACATTATATATATATATATATATATATATATATATATATATATATATATATATATATATATATATATATATATAAATATTATATATATATATATATATATATAAATTTTAGTTTCAATAGAGATTTGATAAAACAAAATTTTAGAAAAAATATAATGTTTATTTTAAGTACAATAATACATTTTTGTTACCCTAAATGCAAATGTTAGTATGCTATTTCTGTAGTTCTTGTTACTCCTCTGAAAATTAATTTATTGATAAAACTTAAAATAAAAATTATAAAACTTAATTTTTTTATTGAAAAACATAATATATTTCTAGTTATTGTTATAATAATTATTATTTTAAAGATATTTAATCTCGATAGAGTAATTCACATATTTTGTAAAATACTAGATAAAACACTACATCATATCAAATTAGATTTATGAAATGCATTTTCTATATATTTTTTTCATGTTATAAACAGTGTTATTTTGATAACAATCTTAATTATTTTAAGTTGGGGTTGCTTTAGTATTTGAATAGATTCATCATCAGTTATTTATAAGAAAAAAATGTTTTGTTCTATTGCCTGTATAATGTTGTAAAAATTAAAATAGTCATTACCATGAAATAATGCTGCTCTTCTGTTAGTATCTTAGACATAAATTATTTCTTTTGAAACTATTTAGAAGGCGATTAGCTACACAAAAACTACATATTGTGAAGATATTTAATCTTGAAGATATTAAAAATTTTAATTTTATTTTTAATGAATATTGGATTTAGATAATCAAGTCTTATTCTTATGTTTAATATATAGGGTATATGAGCACAGACTTTCTAATGGCCCACCACTCTCCATTTTATATAATAACACTGATACACTTAAGCACATCTATGCTGAAAAGATAAATAATCACCAATATACGTATTTCATGCTAAACCAGCAATCATCAGTTGGTCCAGATTATCATCTCCCACACATATATACTATAAGTGCTCAGATATATATTAAGATAGACAATCATCATACTTTAATGGACAGATAGAAGGAAGAGTGGTGCGACATTTGAAAGTCTGTGCTCATATACCCTATATATTACATATATAGAGACAGGTATATTATAATCATGTGTTTCAGTTATTCTTATGTTTGTAAATTTAAGGCTGATGCTTTAATGATATGCATTTTTATTATCTACCAATTCCAGTCAAATATCATCCTTTACTTTTACTCAAACTTATTTTATTTTCAATTTCTTTACTGATATTGGATTGAGAATCATATCTTGATTATTAGCTAAAGTAAGATGTTGAAATATTAAGTTTTAATTGAACATTGAATTATGAACAAGGGGAAGATAAATAACATATTTATATTATGATTTTAATACTTTTTATTGCAACATTTTTTGATATTATCTTGGATTTGTGTAACCAATCTAAATAACTGTGAGTTATAAAATATTTTATCACAAACTGTTTTATGCATTGACGCACAGAATATAATATATAGTAGTTATAATTTTTGAGATGTACATTTTTTCTAGATTAAAAAGATTATGAAGAAAATAAATACTAAATATAAAGGGGGAAGTAGATTAATTTTTAAACCTGTATATAAAAAAATCAGTTTAAGGAATTTAATTAATAAAACAAAATATCAATAAATGGAAAAAAAATGAATGGAATTTATATTATAGAATGTTTGAATTATATGAAGGAGGGGGAGAATGTAGTATACATTTGTAAACAAAAAATAGATTAATAATTAGCCTTAAACAGAATGTAAGTGATAAAATTCCAATGGGTATATACATTTTAGAGAATTTGTACATAAAAAATTTAATATAAAAATGTGGGGAAAGGTTAAAAAATACAGAGAAAGGATGATAAAGGAAATTTTACATAAAATTATATAAACCTGTTTTAAATAAAATTAATGGTGCAGATAAATTATGTAAAATAAAATGTAATTAATATCAAATGTTCAAATAGTATTTAAGTAAATTGGTAAAGAATAGAGGAAAAAATTACATTAGTTTTTAAATATATTTAAAAATATAAGTAGCAAATTTAGATAATTGACATGGAAGTTAGATAAAATAGTTAAAGAAAGTAAAAAATTTGTAGTTAGGGGTGAGATAAATGGATTTGAATAGATTTTTGTTTATTGGTATTTTAAATGGTTTCAAATATTTTTGAAATATTATACATAATATGTAAAAAAATAAAAGGAAGTTTTACAATAAAAAAGTAAAGGAAGGAGAAGTAAATATAAATATAATTATGTATAATTAACATGTTTTATTATAATGAATTTTTTATTCAGTTAATATAATAAAGATATTTTATATTTAGAGTATTATGTAAAAATATGCATTTTTATGTTGTAGGTCCTTGAAAATGACTGTAATGGTGTAATAAACAGTTGAAATGTTGGAAATGTATAGGTCATGTGACATCTGACTTGATTTTTTTGTCATATGTGAATATATATATGTTCATTAGTTAATATATGGAAATAAAGTTTTTGGAATGAAATAATGCATTTATTTATAATAATACATTTTTTTTATCATGCATTAAATTTATATTAGCAACAACTAAGAAACGAATTGATGGATATTATAATATCGGGATTAATAGTATATTTTACATACCCAATGATTTTAATAACGATTTAAGCAATATTAAAAAAATATTCATCTTCAAAATTATTAATTTCAAAATACAAAAGCAATTCTTATTCACACGACACTCAAATGCAAATATAACACCATGTAATAGACATTTGTTGTCTTATACAAAAAAAAAAAAATCTTGAAAAATGAATTTATTTGTATGAAAGGTATATAACATTTTAAAATGTTTATTTTATCACTGTAAATATTGTAGAGATTTGCAATATTTATTTAAATATACATAAAGTTTCGCTATAAACTAAATAAAAATGGTAAACAAGTTACTTAAATTTTTTTTTTTTTTACCTTATGAAAATATTTTTAATATGTAATATTGACATTATTTCAAATATAATTTAGTATTGTTTATGTTCCAAATATTGACATGTATTATTTAGATATATAAATAATTCACTTTAATTTTTTATTTTAAGATATTAATATTATACGATGAGAAATGTAAAATATGTTGCAAAACTAAAATAATTTTAAGAAGTTTATGTAAATTCAACATTTACAAATAGCAAACTATAAATAAAATATTTTATCATTTTTAATAAAATTCACGTTTTGTTTTGAAAGCACAGTATCTCATTAGTCATCGCGATTTCGAAATTCATTATAAAACATATATATATTTCACCACTTTATATTAAATTTATATATATTGTAAAGAATCTGCCTCGTAATCATCTGAATGTAAAAAAAGTCAAACCTAATGTTTGAAGCAAGTCAAAACAGGCAAAACTCACTATACGTATTGCTACACACAGCAAGCTAGAGTAATACATATAGTGAGTTTTGCCTGTTTTAACAACAGTTATACACAAGCATAAGAAGTGGTAGTCATGTGATGTTTATTGGCTTGAAAAAAGTCCTTGTTTTTAAAAAAGTGATGTTTTATAATATAGTCATGGTCTAGAGAAATAAAAATTTAATAAACATAAATGCAAAAATTGATTACTTTTAAAATTAAAAATTATATATGCAATTATCAAGAAATTAAGGGATTTTTTTTTTATTTACATTTTTTGTAAGAGTATAATAGGTTTTTTATAAATAATTTGGAACTTAGAACATTAGATCTTATGAAAGAGAAAGTGAACTATCTGATGTAAATAATTAAGAACTGGCCACACATAATCGTCAACAAATTAAAAAAAACAACATTTATAGGCATCATATTTCTCAATATTAAAAATGTTTACGGTTAAAGAATTGTAATTTTAACATAATAATATATCAAGCTCATGAACTGAATAAATCCATATGATATCTTGAAAAATCTGAAATATCTAACCAATGCTAACATGTATATTTTAGAACAAAGAAAAAATATTATAATAACTAATAGGGTTTAATACAAGAATGTGAAACCTAAAAGAACATGAAATAAAGACTTTACCTGAACAATTTTTTATTCAATAAACAATACATAGTAAGTAATATATATTAAGGATATAACATTATGACTATGCACATAAAATATGACAGTAGGTAACTTAACAAATATAAACACAAGATCAACAACTTTAAAAGAGAATATAAAAATGAATATTATAGTGAATTCAATAGCTAGTAGTATATTTGTTAGTCTATTTTTAAAAGAATGAAAGTTGTACACAATTATTTGTATAATAATAATTAATTTAGATGATTAGGATGATATAACCACAATCGATTTTATTTAAATTTTCGATCTTAATACATAATTTGCACTGTCAGTCTATGATTTTGATATTATTTCTAAGTGATTAAAATAGAGTATATCTTAACTTCACCACTTTTGTGTGTCATAGTACTGATACAAACATTTGAATATAAATAATCAATTTTATCTTCAGTATATTAAGAATACAATTATTTGTATGCTTTCCAAATCATTCATCTGATAGATATAAAAATAAAAAAGATTTGTACAATTCTGGGATGAGAGTTATTGAATCTTCAAATTTTATAGTTCTCTTGGTTTTATGCATAACAATATTTTTCATTCACTCTGGCCATTGAAACTGTAGTGATTTGTTAGTTAAAACAATTGGAACAAGGTAGAAATTCACAGTAGTCTACAACCAAAATAAATTACAACCTTCACAAACACTTTTATAAAGCACTGATTGGTAGAGAGAAGTCATAATGATAATAAAATGTCAATACATTTGTTGTTAAAGATAATAAAATTATCTTCTTGTCATAATTTTCTTAATTAATTGTGATTATGTTTATATATTTGTAAAATTATTATTTAAAAAGTGAATACAACATTACAATATGATTTTATTGCAATATGTTTTATTTCTAAAAATACAAGTTATCAAATTTAATTTTAATGGTGAAGAGAAGGCTATGTTGAGGGAAGAAATATGATTTTTAATCCTTTTCTTACAACATGACATTTCCAAAAATTTATAACAAATTAAAATCATAATTTATTTCAATTTATTAGTGACTATATCAAGTATCATTTATTGATAAACATGTCCCAGTATTACTTTTGCTAATAAGTCTTCTAATAGATTTTCAGATTGGTCCATATTTTCATTTGTACAATAAATAAAAAAATTAGAATTGTGTTCTTTAATTGTTTAATATGTGATAATTTTCTTGAAATCCATATTTTAATACAATGGCTTTGATATATATTATAACCTCCAGAATGTATATGATGCAAATCATAACCAGACATAATGCAACAACTGAAGCAAATTGTTATAATCCATATAATATAAGCCATATGACAATGTCAACCAACTAAGCTGTGGGTTCAGTAAATTGACATATATCACAACAAGAAGAGATTCAAGGGCAAGAAATTACAATAAAATATCCTCAACATATATTAAAACATATTATCAATAACATAATAGGAAGAGAACTTTCAATTCACTGTAATGCAAATAAAAGTCTCTTGATATTGACAGCATAGACTATTGAGATTATATTTAAAAATATGTGGTCATAGTAACATTTATTATCAATACCATCCTTATTATCAGTATTAGAAGCATCTTTTAATTATCTCATTTATATGATCAGATAAAAATATTATGTTAAACTTTATAAATTTAGTATGGTTATCTTAAACCAGTGCCACAAAGATTAACTTTTTAAAATAATTTATTCATTAGCAAAAAAAATTTTAAACAATGTGATTCAAGAAATAAATAAAGATATCTCAATAGTAATATGAATTGTTTTAGTCATCAAATAAATTGTCTTTGGCTCTTGACATTTATTCCACATAGAATGAAATCCTAGCAAATCAAGTAAGACATGCTTATCCCTATGTTAATGTCTTATCACAATACAAGCATAACAAGTATTATTGATTTAAACAAAATACAACATTATCTCTTAGTCTGGAATAAGTTAAGTAATAATCTTCTAAGATGACATTTAGATATTGAAATGGGTAAGTTATTTTATAGCTATTCTCACATACAATAGAATAAATCTACCTAATTTTTTTTTTCAGATATGAACTAAGCCATCTTTAATTTAAATTTATCATGAAATGATGAATATGGTTTTTCATATTTATGCAAACAGTTTTTGAAAAAATAAGAATAATGAGATTTTAATAAGAAAATTAAATTGGCTGAAGTGATTTGAAATTATAATATGCAATTATACAACTTTCCTAAATGTAATTCTCATACTAGAATATAATTCTATAAAGTGGCTCTTATCAGTTGCAATGTCCATGTGCTCTAATGACAAACCACATCAAACAATTTATGTTATTTTTACAATTGTTTAGATTTGGGGTTAATGAGTGGATGATGTAGTCAAATTTTTTTACTAAATTTCTTAATAAGATAAACAAATATTTATTTTGGAAGTAACAAATACAAATAACAGTAAGCTCAGGAATACCATATGTTTTAGATTAATAAAACCAAGACCTTCCATAAACATTTTTCTTTTTAAGATTATGTCTGAAGTTTAAGTTACAACAGATTTATATATATATATATATATTGAAACAGACAGATCGAAGAATCGATCTTAGTTTCATGGTTGTCATTTAAGAACGGTAATTCTAAACCACTATTTACCCGCAATGAGACTTTGTCTATTCCAAGCCACATAGATTTTAAGTTATTTATTTTGTGTTTGTTTAAAAAGAATTTAATGTAAAGAGTATGAGTATAAATGTCACAAATCATGATAAATAATATTCGTGTGTGTGTGGTTTGTGGATTTATATTAGCTCAATTTAAAAGTTTCAATTGTATGTATATTTTCTTTAAATTTTAATTTTGCAAATTATACAAAGTCATTTAAAAATGCTGATCAAAAGTCACATTCCTTTGATCAGTATTTTTAATCAAAATCTTACTTGTACAAATGTATAGAATAATTAATTTGTACTTCGATAAATTAAGATAATGAATTTATATTTTTGTATTCAAGAATTCCGATGTAATTGTTTTGTCAATTTAGAATCATGTATTAAATTTAAAAATAAATGAAAACCGAACGTAGAACTCTTATCAAGAAAGGCAAAGGCTATTGTATAGTCAAAAATTAGATATTGCTGGAGGCCAGAAAATCAAAGGAGGCGGAGTTATGAACAAAAACTAGGCAGAAAGGTCAACCGTAGCCATCTTAAATATAATATAGACACTCTAACTTTTGACTTGGCTGTGCTTAGATTGTCTCAAACTACAGCAAAGTAGTCGTCTCAGAGAAATCACTTCAACCGTTATTAAGAAGTTGCCCGGTAAACTGCAATCATGATGGGCTGAGTCCAAGAAGCTGATTCCTGTTCTGCCAATTTAAATCTTTCATACCGCTGATCTGTAATGTTTTCCGTGCTTCCAGTCTTCCAAATTCCAACATTTAAATTAACCATGCCTTTCTAAGAAATTCAAAATGCGCGCCTACGTTCTTCATACATACCACCGCAAGAAGAAAAACCGGATGAAGAAAGAATGGTAACTTTTGTTACATGAACTTTTTAACTTTCCTCTCAGTAATAATTTTATATTTAATCTGTTAATCAAAGTAATTGCATGTAAATTTCTTACTTTCCATTTGAAAATGTTACACTAAAACCTGTCAGTAAATTTCTTCTCTAATATTTCTGTGCTCTAGCCTTTAGATGATAATTATTAATATTTGTGCCTACTAATAATCCATTTGTGAATACATTTATATTTCTACTATTACTTATTTTACAAACAAAACGATGCCAATAATAATATTTCTCAACTCTAATTAAAGTCAGTAAAGTTTATCTCATAATATTTATTATATTCATTTTAAAAGTAATTTTCTTGTATCGAATTAAAAATCGTTTCATTTATGTTGAGTTGAGAAATATTCAAATATTTTTATTGTTTCTTTTACTTCGTTATGATATTTTAATCTATACTCCAAATCTCAAATACTTAAAATAGTCTAAAATTTTATTATAATTTTTTTATATATTATTACGGAGTAAGAATAATAAGTGAATATTTTTTGCTATTATTACCTTCCGAACAATCTGGGGAGTTATGGGTTTCAGAGTGAAATTAATTGATTATTACTTTTGCGATCGTTTGATTTCGCCAGTTTTATTGAATAGTTATATCGGACTGTTGCGTAGAAAATGTTTCGGAGAGAAAAGGTTTTATATAATTTCGTTTTAAAATCCACTTCCGACCACTCTTCCTCGATGTTACTGTGGCAATGCCTTTACCTTCGCTTAAGTTGGCGTCTCGTTTTACTACCACATGGAGAGAAAGAAATTCTTCTCCAGGTAATCTCTTGGATCACCGGGGTTCGAAAATGAGCCCGGCTGGTTGTGTGTCCCAGATCTACTTGGGGGCATTAAGACTTGTCAAAGTACAAGCCGCCGGTATTCCTCCATGCACCGCAAGTTATTATTGTAGTATACCTTAATCTCTGCAACCATCAGTACATCAGTATTATATATTATAGTTATATATAAAACGCCTCCAATTATCCTATACGCAATGGTTTGAATCTATTTAAATAAAACAACTTAATATAAAATAGTAGTTAAATATTTTAAATGCTCCAGTTACTCTGATTCTCATATCGACCTATACAACCAGTTAAAACACATAAATATTGGCATGAGTTTGTTAATCAGTACAAACCGATTATTAATGACTAGCAGCAATTTATTATAAAATACATATGAAGGTTTTACCGTACCTGTAAAGGATATTATTCAATGCTTTCCATAATTTATTAAAAAAATTATCTAATCTAATTTTGTCTCTCTTGCATTATTACTCTCGAAATCTAGTTAATCACCTGCTGTCTGTATTGACAACTTAAATATATACATCAAATTATTAGCCGTACCAATATCCCGAATATAAGATATCTATGAAATAGCTGATTGTAGATAATTTAGTCTGTGTTTTTTTCGATGAGCTAGTAAAGGGAAAACCCCGTACCATTGTAATGTTGTCATCGGTTAGTCATGCCAGGGTTTTGGGTTTGAATTTAGTTTGCATTTTGGAATTTATTCCTAGACGCGGACTGGGTTTGAATTCGGATTACTGTGTGTGACTAAGCATGGTGGTTTTTACCGGTACAATATATATATATATATATATATTCATTTTAACCTAGACAACATTCACAGAATATAATGTTATATTGTCTTTTTAAAAATAGATAATTATTATGTAATTTAAACTAATTAAATGTTTCAATGAAAACTCCATAATTCATTCATTAAGACATTCATTTATCTACTACCTTAAATCCTATCTTTAATTATTATTGCCTTTATTAAAATGCTTTTAAATAAATAGATGTAAAACACTTAAATATAATATTTTGAGTTAAAATTTAGGTTAGATTAATGCATTATAAATATAATATATTTTTGCACATCTAAATATGGAATTTGAACATGTTTTTTTTTTTTTTAAGTTTAAAATTAGTATTACCTTTCTAAAATATTTTAGAGGAAAATTATGACTTAATCAACACTATTAAATGTAAAATACAGTACTATCATTTTAATTTATCAGCTTTTAAAAAATTAAATACCTTTGCATGATAATCTCGTATTTATAGTACTAAAAATATTATAAGTCACATAATTAATCTTATTTAACCAACAACACAATCTTCAAAATATTGACACATTAACATGATTATATATAAAAAAAATCATAACAGCATAAGGCAGTAACAAAATTATTTTACTATGAAATTTAAATTAGATACGTTTTAGATATTTAGGCATAAGACCTGACATGTAGCTTCAGGAAAAGCTAAAGGTCACTATATATATATATATATATATATATATATATTTTGACCTGAATATATATATAATCAAGCTAAGGATAGTATATATATATATATATATATATATATATATATTTGAAGCTGTAACTATCCTTTTCATATTTACACTTCATTTAAAGCCAATGGTAGCAGCACTGGTATGGGGTTTGAACCCTTTTCTATGCCTCATATCTGCCTGTCACAAGCATTATGCAAGCTATGATACTAATGTAATAATCTAATATTTATATTTGTTTTACATTTGGATCACCATGTATGTACATGTGTGCATATACATGAAAATGAAATAATCTTCGTTATTGTACAATATGTATTTGTAATTTGTATTCATGTGAAAATTTATCTAATATTTTATCATTACAATTATATTTTAAGTTATTGTCTGTAAAACTAACCGGTTTATTAATTTCTAATATTTTATAAATTTATTTATGTTAATTACTAAGCTTTTTACAAATGTAAAAGAAAATTATGAATTATATAAGTGCTACAAGTAGTCCAAATAGTTTTGTTAAATTTTTGTACTAATTATTTCATTTTGTGACAGTTATATTTATCTGTTTAAAAGAAAATACCTCAAATACGATTTACTTAAAACAGTCAATTTTAGTATTATTAATTGTGAGGGTCATTAATTATCGTAAATTATAAAGTATAACAAAATTCAAAAATTTCATGATTAATTTTCTTGTTGGTTGTTGCTGATTAAATTCTTTGCTAATCTCCAATCCAATTAAATGAGCTGTATATTGTGGATTGAGATTAGGGCTTTCAGGACTCATTATAAAAATTTAATTAAAAATATTGCTAAGTTTTGTGTTTTCTTTATTTCTTTTAATAGTCGTGGGAAAGTTTGGATTTCCCATCTTGGTATGAGCCAGCCAATAGCAGGAAATCATCATCAACAACAACCACAGACAAACGCTTAGAGCAATTGCAATTGGTAGTTGTCAAAGTTAGATGGATCCTACAGATAGTTTTGGGATTACATAAATAGCCCCGAAACATTTATAAATGGATTATTTAGCTTAATTAGTGAAGAATCCTGTTCTATTTGAGAGAAAATTTCCAAAATGATGGGATGAAAAGAAAATAGATTGTTCTTCCTAAATCAGTCTGCAAGTCATCACCATGCTACGCAAGGCCATAACATCAAACCCAGTACTAATGAACTGTATCTAGAAAGTCTAATGAGATGAAAACTAGCTTTAATCAAACTTGTTTTGAAGAATAGACCGTTTGCCGATTGGTAATGAGGTAAACGCCTTTAATAATCCAACAACAATTTTAAACTATATCTTTCAATCTTTTATTTTAAAATCCCAAAATATAGATTTGTAATGTTTATACAATTTTAACAGAATATATATATATATAATATCTTTTTATATATATATATATATATATATATATATATATATATATATATATATATATATATATATATATATATATATATATATATATATATATATAATCTCTTTCTTTATATTTCTATTTTTTTTTAATGTTTTAAATGCTTCCTTTTATTTAACATGATTAATTATGATAATTTAAATCTTTTACTTAGGAATTTGATTGTTTGATATTATCTCGTGTGGTATTTCTTTTAAACTTTTGTATGTATAATTTAAACAGCCAAGATTTATAAAGTTCAAAATTTACAATTCCCTTCATTAATTATTTCCTATCCATTTATGGTGGTAAAACAATGCACCATCTTAAATTAGTGACAGATAGAAGTCCATTGAGCTTGATATTTCATTTTGATTTTTTTTCTCTAATAAATTGTACCTTTGTAACATTCTCCGTGTGTTGACATTAGATACATAAATATATATATATAGATATATTATATATATATATATATATATAAAGATTATTATAATTCCTGCATGGATTTTTATAAAATAATTGATATGTAAACGGCCATTAAAAACTATAACGCTTTAACTGCCTGACTCGTAAAAAAATGAGTAGATTTGATGTCACTCTAAATTGGCTACTTTTTATCCCATGTATACATATTATATGTCATTCGAAAGAAAATCAAAAGTTCTGTAAGATGGTGCCCTCTTCAGAATTATTTTACAAGTAAAAAATCAATAAAAATGACCATATTTGTCAAACAAAACCAAAGCACAGCCTCCTCACCACCATTTCTTGAATCTTATTGGCTGTCCAATTTCTGTCAGAAAGGAAAATGGCTGCCAAAAAGTAAAAAGTTATGTTCGTTTTGATTTTTATTACGAAAATGATAAATGAATGTTTACAACATTTTAAACAATATTTGAATTGAATTACAAATTATTATTGATAAAATAATACTAAAAATCAAATTATTTTAGAAAAATAGTTAAGATATTACCAATAATTATTTATTTATTGCTACATATTTATCATAACATTAAAGTGGAAAAAAAAAGATTGTGTTTGATTGTGTCAGCAATCTTTTTGGTTGGTCAAATAGCGGTTACTTTTATTTCACCACAATTGAATATTTTTTAAATTATAAATCAAATTTTATTTTTGAAAAGACTTTTGTTTACTTTCATAATCTGAAAAATTAGTAATATACTTTTTACAAACGAAACTAACATATTTATATTATTAAAAGTGAATCTGTTTTAACAATAGATTTTGTTAAAGTTGTGAGTTGGCCAATTAAAAGTTTTGATTTTTAACTTATTTGGCCAATTAAATAATCATCGTTGAAAGGGTTACTAATTAATTTAAATTAATAGTAGTCATCATGTAACCATATTTCATGAGTACTGTTAAAATTTATCTCTACAAATTATTTAAAAGTGTATCAGAAAAA
Source organism: Epiperipatus broadwayi (assembly GCA_028023455.1). NCBI lineage: Eukaryota > Metazoa > Onychophora > Udeonychophora > Euonychophora > Peripatidae > Epiperipatus > Epiperipatus broadwayi. The sequence continues at coordinate 79,990 of JAQFVV010000969.1, read as the reverse complement.
AGCTAATTATTTAAATGAAATAACCGCAATGTGTATATTATATTTATATCTATCAGTTTATTCAATCTGTATCATATTTTAAGATATTTTATATCTAAATATAACACTTATAAGCCGTTATTTTACCAAATGACTGCAAAATTTAAATAATGTTAAATAAAGCTGTGTTTTTAACTGAATATTTCAGAACCAAAAGATTTTAGAATATGAAAGCAAGCTTCTTTCTTAAATCATCCGTCTTTATATTTTTTTCATTAAAGAACCATTTCTTTATTTTGTTGTTATGGACATTCTGCTGCAAAATAGCCATTTTACTGAATAAGGAATTAAGATGCTGTGATCATTGATGACACAAACTTTAGCTTTCTTAGGTATTATATTTGTTATAGGTGCAATTATTGCTTCCAGTACCTTATGTGTTTTGCTTAACTTAAGAGTTTTTGAAATGAATCAACCTTAAAGTCTTGATTCACACATGAAAGTCAATGAATTTCAGGCTCATGGATCTTGGTTTTCCTCTCCTACTGAAATGTATCTAGATCACCTAGTATGTGAAAATCCCTATATGTGAAAGATATGTTTTAATTAGATAATCACCAAGTTTTCATGGGATTTTTTTATTGTAATATAAAATATGTTTGGTTAGAGGACCACCTATTTTATACCTTATATATATATGATCAGTATCAGTTAAGCAAAGCATAGTTCAAAGATAATAATGATTACTTTATTTTATTGTACTTGTAAAGCCAAATCACTTCCATTATTATTATTATTATTATTATTATTATTATTATTATTATTATTATTATTATTATTATTATTATTATTATTATTATTATTATTATTATCATCATCATCATCATCATCATCATCATCATCATCATCATCATCATCATTATTATTATTATTATTATTATTATTATTATTATTATTATTATTATTATTATTAAAATAGATTCTTTATATCTTGAAACGTTCTTTGAAATCGAACGTCTGCACTCGTTTATCATTAATAATTAAGTAAATAATTGATCGTTATTGGAAACGAACCATTTTGCTTCCACATAAGTTATTAAATTGAAATTCTTTACTAATACAATTTCAAATTGATTATGTGTATCTAATGATATTTATTCTTTTAAATTTGAATGTCAAAGAGGACTTACTTCTATTTCGTATTATTTTATTCTTGGCACCTTAATTACAAATGTGTTATAAATCTATTGTACATACTCAACCGCACACTCAAACATTATATATTTTATGTTTTATATGTTAAACTATGCAATCAATTGACAGTAAAATGCAAATACAACGATCTAAAATCTCAAGTTGTATAAACAAATTTTCTATCATAGTAAAATCTAGCATTATATAATTTAATAAATCTCTTTGATTTGATTTAGATTGCATTTCATTTATGTTGTTCTGACTCTCTAGTATAAATTACTCTATTAATTGAGGTATTATTAATATTGAATTCAACATATATAATAGGTAAGGAATGTCATTGTTATTATTACAGATCCAATTTATTAATTGCTACTAAATTAATCTTCAATCATTCACAATGAATGATTATTATCTAAGTGTTAATTTTTCATGTGTCACTTAATATTATATTACTCAGTCTCCTGTGAACCATGACCTCAGCTGGGCCTGAATAAAAGAAAGGGGTATTACTGATAACATCAAAAACGTTATTTATTAGTTGGAAACTTGGGAATTCATGAAAATATGTAGGAGTCTATAATTACCCTTGACTTATGTGTCTTGTGCTTGGTTGAACTCTAGGTAATTTTTCTTGGGTTCTGGGTTTTGTTAAAAGGATACATGCTTTTGACCTGCATAATATATATTAAGAAGACCTGCTGGTATATATAGGGATGAGGAAGCACAACATATTCCAGCTATGTGAAAACCTCTCATAGGTGAAAATCTGAGAGAAATAAACATGTTAATAAGCCTCATATTTTGAATGCTGAACTATGTGAAGCTGAATCTCATTTTTCATCCCACATGTGGTCATGTTACTGTTTGAAATCTAACGATTTTTTTTAAAAAAATAACCTTGTTTTGTGGTGGATGCTATTAATCAAAATAGTGGTATGTATTGAAAAATAATTAAGGGTTTAATCCAAAAAATAATAATTTATCTACATCATACAACTGTGAAAAACATTATATATATATATATATATATATATATATATATATATATATATATATATATATATATATATATATATATATATATATATATATATATATATATATATATATATATATATATATATTGTGATTATCCCTATTTGGTTAATGATTAGGAATATAATCATAAAACGAAATGTTAAACTAAAGATATAATTTCTCAAAATCAACTAATCTAGCATGAAACAATAAATCTAAAAAAGGTCACAAAGTTTCCATGAAAATAATAACTTCTAGTAAAACTAGCTTTAAAATCCACAAACAAACTATTTTGAAATAAATTTACTATTTTTAAAAGCAAGAAATAATTAATTGTTAGGTATATTGAATGAATATAAAATTAAAATTACGAATTAAGTAATAAATACATTACGATGTAGATGACTAAATGGATAATGAAAACAAAAATAATAATTAAATAATAAAATAGAATAAGCCTAAGAGTGAAGAGAAGAGAAAGAGGTGTTAGAATAATAAATAATTAAGAGAATAATAGAATAAGAACTAATGAATGATGAAGATGATAATAGAATAAAAACCATTGAATAATGAATTAATTATGGTAATGAATTAAGATCAAATGAGAGTGAAGAAATAAAAGAAAGATCAAAATGAAATAAGAAAACAATGTTGTTTGTGGAGAATGAGATCTTGAACTATAAACTATTATTATTTTAAGTGATAGTATTATAAGGTAAATTGAAATAAGGATTCCAAGCTTAACAAAACTACAATACTCACCATAAAGTCAAAACAAGCTCTAAGATTTAAAATAAAAGAAAAGAAATTAAACATTAAAGTCATGCTGACTTTAATAAATCTGTGAAAATAACATAACTCAAATACAAGTACAATAAACAACTGTAGGTATAAATATTTACCATAAATTCAAATTTATACTGTATTAGTAACTTATTCCTCTCAGAATTCAAATAACTTAAATATTATTATGTTACAAGATATACACCTGGGTCTCATTTTACACAATAGATAGGTTCCTCAGAAAACATGCGCAAATGAAATTGCACAAAAATAGACATAACTTACATTGAAAAAGGGGAGATGCGGTCTGTGATTTTTCAAAATTCGTGTAAAAGCAAAGCACCAATGTAAAATTACTTTAAAATTCGTGCAAAAAAAAAAATAAGGAAATAAAATATGACTAATAAAAAATTTCAAATTTGAAAAAAAATTGATACAAGACAAACTTTTTTTACAGTAATTTACATTTTTATACACATTTTAATTATTAATGCTATTTGCCAATAATCAGGTTCGTTTGCAAACTGATAAAGATTCTTCACAAGAGAAACTTTAACTAGCATCAACTTCACTCTCATGTTGTTGTTTTAATGGTTTTCTAGTGACAACGTAATTAGTAATTAATCTTTGAGACAATGATTTTATTAATTGTTTATGAAGCTCACGATATCCAGACATACAACAATTTAACTCTCATTGGTATTTAAGAGCACATTCATGATTAGTGTTATTAGTAAGAAAATAATTTGCCAACTGATTAGAAAGTTGAAGACCTTCTCAAATCATTTTAGAAGTGAAAGGATCAGGTTCCATTTCTGTTTCATTATCTTTTTCTACATTTTATTCTGTATCTAAACTTTTATTTTTGTCTTTCAATTTTTAATTTTCAATTCTGTTTAAATATCAAATTTGTTTCATTGCAATTACTCACCATTTAAAAATAAACTTGCGGACACTAAATGATTAATAATTGATTAAACGTTCTTTTTTAAAAAGCAAAAACTGAATGTGATTTAAAATGCAAAATTAATGTGCCCAATGTTTGAACAAATTTACATTATAATCTTGTAAAATTTAATGTGTGTATACATAAAATGTGGAAATCATGATTTTAATTTCATTATTGCATAATATCTTACAATTATAAAACACTGAAAATATTGAAATTACTAAAATGAAAGTTGATTTCCAATTATGTGCTATTACTTTCAATATAACGTAAGTGCATGAAAGTTCGACTTCAGGTGAAACATGAATCGCGTAACTTCAAAATTGTGTCAAATAAGTCCGGGTAAAAAGAGACCCAGGTGTACTTGAATAAGTGAGTGGGATTTTTCCACTACCCAAATATAGCAAACAAAGAAGCTCATACTACAAAATAGAATTAATAAATTATATTTTTTAATTCCTAATAAAATCATAAACTCAGTATATATTACAAAATTTAACTTCAATAAATACAAATACTTTTAATAACTAAACACAATAACTTAACAGCTTCTTTTTATCAAATAATTATGAGCAATGTGATCATGATTGGTGAATAATATATTTGATGTTTCAAATAAACAGGTTAAATCAAAATTTAAGTGTTTTGTCTTATAATACACTATTTAAAATAATATATACTCTTCATGATAATAATATTTTGATCACTAAGTGATGAGGCCTTAAATGTACTTTTAAAATATAATGCTTAACAAAATTATTATGATTTACCAATGTCTAGTCAAATGCACTATATTGATTAATGATGACATCAAAATAATAAGATAATGTGTTAAGAGCAATAACAATAATGTCTATGATTATTAGCAATAATCCCACAGGCAACTAAATAAACTTTTAAAACAACAATTTTTATTTACACTATTTACGAATTTTCTTTAGACATCAGAAATAATTTAATATCTTTCTGTCAGAAACATTATATGAAACAAGACAGAGACATTATATAAAACGAGATACATTCCATTAAATACATGTATAATATATAAAATAGTATAGTACAGTGATACCTTCTTTATCACTATCATTATCCATTGGGTTTCTTTATTTTATCTTCTAGCACAGGGATGTTAGTTACCAAATAAAAATGTATTCAAATATTTAGAATAAGTGAAAACTTTAAAATTTAATACTTAATATTATAAAGTATCATGCTATACTGTAGCTATTTTATTTATATCAGAATATGATATAAGGGCAATAATTATATGCAGCACAAATTATTATTATTATTATTATTATTATTATTATTATTATTATTATTATTATTATTATTATTATTATTATTATTATTATTATTATTATTATTATTATTATTATTATTATTATTATTATTATTTGATATGAAAAAATGTATTATATTAATGTGAGGACAGACACCATAACTCAAGTGTATATATGACTCCAAAACCATGCATATGTCCACAACCTAATCATTCCAATTATTAACCTGTCTTACCAATCCATTGGTGAATCATTGCTTATTGGAAATAAAACAATGTTGTACATGTGTATCCCTTATTATGCCAAACCAAAATTTTATAATAACTAGTAAATTTTGTTTGGTTTGTTTGTAAACTAATGAAACTACTACAGCATCATACATACATTATTCACAGTTAGGCAAGCACTATAGATAAACATGTGCCCCTGAATCTAAATATCATATCATTGCTATATAATTGTAAAATACCAAGAACTTTACTATACATGATGGAAAATATATAATATCATGAGGGGTCAGACAATAAAGAGAGTACATATAAAACAACATTATATATTTGTAGAATAATATGGCTAATTTCAATACATTTTTCCTAGGTACAAAATGTGTGGAAATTGTCTCATCACAGGGAAGCAGAATTTGTGTCATGAATATAATCCTCTCTAGGGATTAACTGTGACAACTAAGCATTAACTACTTATAAGCCTCGACATTATAATCCTCTCATGGAATATGTAATGAGTGAGTTCTCAATCTACCCACCCACATTATCAGTGATACAATATTTGAGGACAATATATGTGGCACTTAATTATCATATAAAAATGATCACAAATCATTGTCAATACAATAGCAAAATAATTCTAACAATAAAAGTTAAAAGATAATTATCCCATTTCACAATGCATAATCTAATAGTTTATTAAAGAAATGAACATTGTAAGTCAAACAATCATTATTTTTTTGAGCAGAATAACCTTTTGTTATAGCAAACAATACACATGGAGACAATGAGGAATAACATACATTCTACATCAAAACTGGACATGCTAATTCATAGGCAAAATTTAATAATTGTAAAATGTTTATATAAAATGCTCCATATAATAGGATTATTGTTTCATTATACCATACCTCTGATGAGTTATTCTGTCAGTTTGCCCATCAATAGAATATCAGAAGCTGGTTTCCTTAATAAGAGATGAGTATCTCACTCTATATCTAAAGAAATGAGATAAAATAGTATATTTTAAACCAATTGGTAAAATAAAAAAAATAACTGTATATATCCTTACATTAATCTGTATTTAACACAATTATATATTCAAGTGTGCTGACTGATGAGGGAAAAATGACATCTTTCACAAAAGTTTTTTATGAGAAACACCTCCATATCTTTTTATTATTACGATATTTGATCCTGGTACAGTGAAACAAAATCAAACACTCAAAACTGTGTAGCAACAAAACAATAATACAACAATGTTTATTCATATTTTTTGTAGACAATTTTTTTTAAAATTAAGTTATACGTTTTGTAAGGTAATAAGAAAAAACTTTGCAAAATCATTTATAGATTTTTCCATCTGTGGTAATTTAATAAGACAATAAAAAATGCTTCTAGTTCTTTGAATCATTTCAAAATGTTTTTTTTTATTTACATGATCAATTCTACCATTTCACCAGGTGTTAAGAAGTAGATTTTTTTTGTTCATTTATATTTCATATTAATAGTATTAAGTATTTTTTTACATAAAATAATAAATGGCTATTGTTTGCTTCTATAAGAATTTCCAATGAAATATATTTAATAATTATGAATTAAACATTTTACTTTGCAATTATTAACCCTGTAAATGTATTTTGTCTTTTCATTTCTAATGACAACTAAAGTTTGGCACTCAAACAGTTTATCAGATGAGAAGTTTTCTTATTAAATTAATAAAGTAAGATCTTCATTTTATAAATTGATTAAACATTACAACATTTGAAATTACTTTTCATTTTGTTTTATTTAAATTTTAAAAGTTTTGTTCTAAATTATTTTTAATTATATTTTTATTAAGATTATAATTTACAAGCAAACATATTTTTATTTATTTATTTATAAAGAGTCGGGATATTTTTATTCTTTTTGTTGCCACTCTAAATAAATCACACATAACATTTAAATATATAAACTGACTAAAATAGGTGTAATAGAAGTTCATGCTTACAATTTATTGTTTAGTCGTGAGTTTGAAGTTGCATTTTGTCAGACAATTTGTTTTCCAAATTGCTCCCATTTTGCTTTTCCAGTATGAACCCTACAAATTTTCAATCAATGGAAAAGTAGAGAGATAATGTATAAAAGGAGATAAAATTTCTTATTCTATGGTTTTAAGAATGCACTATCTTTTAATCATATTCAATTCAATGTTAGTGTTATAACTTTGCAACTTTTTTTCTTTTTTCTTTAATTTGGTAGGTGTTAGATGTTGATGTTTTTTCTCTGATTTTTTTCTTGATAGTCTCCCCCACAAACACTGTTAGATTGTTTATACTTTTATTACATTTAATTGTGGTATTAAAATTAGACCAATGACAGCATAGTATGCATCACATTAACACTTCTCCCCCTATACTCATAGGTGATGATTAATCAAACTGTTCAGTAGTATTTTAAAACACTATATATATATATATATATATATATATATATATATATATATTGGTATTAAAGATGCAATATTAAGGATATAGGAGAAAGCTCACATCCACAATGACTCTTGCAATGATGATTGGCTCTCACAATTGAAATAAAGTAATCCATTTTTAGAGGAGCAAAAATGTGTATTTTTTTATGTGTCACATAGCAATGATGGAACAACCAATGCTGCTCACAATTGAGTAATCTAGGAGAGAGATGTCAAAACATGTATTTCCTTATCAATGCTATCGTTTGGATGTGTTAACATCTCCACATTATCTTTTTCTATTCTTTGTGTTTTTTCTTTTATTGAGCAGATGTTCATTTTGAGGTCAAGTATAAGATGTTCAATTAACCAGACTTGACTGTTCAATATTTCATGGTAAATATCACAAAAATGTTGTTAATCAATTTTTAGAAATTTTTACCAATAATGGCATGGATTTTTTTTTTTTTGGAAATGCGCTTTTTTTGAAAGTATTTATATTTACTCATATTTTGTCTTTTTAAAATTTTGTACAATATTTGTTTGAATTTCACTACAATATTACCTTGATTTCTCAATAATCATCTTCTGAATATATACTGTGTTTTTCATCAAAAATCTTCCAAAATATTGAAATATCTAAAACCATCAGTGGCATTAAGTTTGCTGTTTTTTTTTTAATGCATCATTTTGAAAAGTTTTTAGGTTTACTGTGTTGTTCTTAACAGTTTTTAGATTTAATATTTTTTTTTAAAATTTTGTGCAATATTTGTTTGAATTTCACTCAAATATTACTTTGATTTCTCAATAATCATCTACTGAATATATTATTAAAAAGATTTCAAAATATTGAAATATCTAAAACCTTTAATGGTGTCCAGTTTTTTGTTGTTGTTTTTTTTTTTTCTGGAAATGCATTAATTTTCAAAGTTTTTAGATTTAGTCTTTTTTTTTTTAAATTTTGTACAATATTTTCTTGAATTTCATTACAATATTACCTTGATTTCAGAATTATCATCTACTCAATATATACATTTTTTGTAAAAAAATCTTCCAAAATATTGATATCTTTAAGACCATCAATGGCATCACGTTTGCTGCTTTTGTTTTTTTTTTTAGAAATGCATCATTTTTAAAAGTTTTCAGATTTATTCATTTTCTTTTTTTAAAAAAAAAGTTGTACAATATTTGTTTGAAATTTACTATAATATTATCTTGATTTCTCAATAATCATCTAATGAATATATATATATATATATATATATATAGATGATTATTGAGAAATATATAATATATATATATATATATATATATTCTGCCCTTGTCGTCGTGTGTAGCTCCACTACACCTCAGGCCAATCACGTTGAGGGCCACAATCTGCCCTTTTCTAACACATCAGGCCAATCTAACTGCCCCGTTCCCGCATCTCCACTTCCCCCAAAATAAATATAATATAGTAAAAATCACCTAACCAGGTTCTAGCTCTAATATTAATGAAATATTCAATTAAATGATTTACTAGCTCAAGTTTCTTAAAATTAACTTAGGTTCTGTTTTAAACTAACTCAAATAAATATTCAGGAATTCATGAGACTAGAAGTGGAAATACGGGTGACAAGGTAGATTACATTGAGACAATATCCCACAGGATACCACCTCAATGGCATAAGAACACTATCCCCCCTTATACTACTATTACACATAATAACTACATAGTATTCTTATGACTTCTGCAACTCCTAATCATGAAGACTCATTTAACAATTAAAGTATTAATATTTTATCTCTAATAATAATAATAGTAATCATCTAGCTCAAATGAAATAATGTCAGGTTCTTAAATTTATTCATATGTTAATAAACATATGGTAGCAAAATATGATAAGGGATTTTATGTCATAATCTACTACTCTGAAATTAGATTAATAATAAAACAATAATAATCACAATCTTCATTGCTTAATCCAACTAGTACAGCTTTTCTTTCATCGTGAATTTATAACCGTAATAAATTAGTTAATAATCTAATATCCCCTTTTTTATCTTTAAGTAATAAAATAAATTAATAAGTGGCAGTGTTTAGATAATCTGATAAATAAAGCAAGTGGCAACTAATAGCATATAATTTAGCAAAATATTATGATAATGGATTGATGACCAGTAACACAATGCAGTTTTATAATTATTTAATTACAAGAACATCAATAAATATTTAAGATTAAACATACTTCTCTATTTATCTTTTGTGTAAACAATCATATACTTAGTTTAATGGTTGTGAACATACCCTGTGAATTCATGCAATGATGTAGAGAAAACAAAACTCAGACACAAGTTTTAATAAACAAATTTTAAAATTTAATTAACATCAATAAAAAATAAATAAAACAAAAAAATCCATTTACATCTATTTACAAGGGATATCCTCATTTTTCTTTACATTACAATAGCTGAATGATACACATTTATAATTCTTTTATCGTTAATTAAACTTATTATGCCTTTTAAAAGTTATTTATTTATTTCTTATTAGGTTTATCATATCACTTATTTTAACTATTTTATGGGTAACACCATTCTTTGCCTTTTAATATTAAAGTTACTGTATTATAAATTATCTATGTGGATAAACATCATTTATAACATCATAATTTTACAATCAATATGGTTTTTAAAAGAAAATTACATCTTCTTGTAACTTTATATAAGTCACTCCACATCTTATTCAAATATTATTATTACTTTTAACGTTTGTTCTCCAATGCTCGTAAACTATAATATGTTTATTCCATAAGCCATACTCATGTATAATACTATAACATGGGTTTAATTATCACCTGTTACAGTTTCACATATACTATAATTATAGAGTGTTATTGTATTTTTAAATATGCAATACTTATATTTTTTACTTTCAAAAAGAATTTTATTATTGCTATAAAAATTATTACATTTACTCTTTTGAGTCATTTTGCATATATATGTTTATATTGTGAGTAAAAAAAGATAATATGGTTATATACGTATGGGGAACAGGAAGAAGGAAATAGTTGGCCAGTGTTTTTTTTTTTTAATAATACAAATTAATTCCATTAAAGAAGTCTCTGAGTGTTTTATGTAGTCCATTTGGAACAATTGATTTCTTGGTATTTTGTTGTTCAAGAAGGTCAGCTGTCTTAACAAAATGATCTCTATTTCCTATGTGGTTTGAAGAGAAAGGTTCAGTTCCTTCCATGAATAATTATAGGGATGTTGGGATGCTGTGGATTTTGAATAGTCTCCAAGTATTCTCATAAAGCAACTTTGTTGATATAATTTCATCTTTTTTTTTAATCTTGTTTAAAGTACTGATGAATATTGTCATTGCATTCGGTGGTGGGGTATTGAAAGTGATTTTGCATCTAGTTATCCACAGTGAGTATATAATAAAAGTTGATATTCTTATGTGAATGAAGTTTCGGTCTTTCATGCAATCTTTAATAGACAGCATCTTATAAAAGTCCATTGAGGTATTTTGGGCTATCATTAGCTGTACAGATGTCAAGCCAGTACAGGATAGAATCATATGCTCAAAGGTTTCTTCCTCTCTATTACAGACAACAGCAAGGATCTATGTTTTTTATAAATCTTCTGTAATGGAGGAAATAGTTTGTTGGAATTGCATTCAAGTTAGCCTTAATTAAAAAATCCAAGAACTTTGGCTCCATCCATAAAAATTTGAATAGTGTAGTAATTTTTTGATTTGTTACTCCAAGTTTTGGTCTTAATTGTGAAGGTTGGGGGTTCATTAATGAGTGTGCGGTCCATATGGAGATTTTGGTAAGAAAGCACTCGGAGGAGTTGCCATTGAATTTGTAAAGATGGGAGAGGATTTGGTCTATCCAAGAGGACTTCTCAGGTGGAGGCATATCTGTGGGAGTTATTGGTTCTGTTGCAAGGATGCTATCATATTTTTGTATCAGGTTGACTACCACTGTGTGTGCTTTTTGATAGAATATTGCCTGAATGGAATGAAGGGACATTCCATTCTGTTTTCTATGGAATTGCATTTTTGCTGTGCTGATGGATGAAGTACAACCCTTCCAAAACAGTCGTGCACATAGTCTGTAAACTTTGGATAGGAATATCTTGGTGATGGTAATGAACGGGAGATAATAGGTAATCTTGGCCATTACTTTCATATTTAACAGAGTGACCTTACCCTGCAGAGATAAATAGACCTTCAAAATCCCCTGTGTAAGGTGGTCAGCTTGTTCAATGATGGTATTCTGAATACTTTTGGTCATGGGGAGTTGAGATTTATATATAGGGAACCCCAAGAAATTTTGGGGCTCCGCAAGAAATTTGGAATGGATTTTTTTCCATTTAATATTCGCCATGTAGAGGATTTGCTGTGATGAATGTGTAGTTGAGATGAGCTAGAAAATTTGTCCAGTAAAAGGTAAAGTGGTTGGAGATACTTATGTGATGAAAGGAATATTATGACATCATCCATATATGCAATGGAGGTGATGGATTGTTTGATTCTTGGTATATGAATTCCAGGGAGGGAGTCTTCTATAGACCTTAAAAGAGGGTCTATGTAGCATGAAAATAGCAATACTTATATTTTTTAAAACATAATTAACAATAAGAAAACGTGAAATTATATTTAATATTTTTGTATATTTCTATTTGGATATACTTTTATAAAATTATAGTTCATTTCTTAAAAAAGAATTAAAATAATTCTCTAACTCCTTCCCTTCTTAGGATATATGCATCTTTCTTTCAATAATCATAATCTACTCTTCGTTAATACTTAACTATTCTTATTCCAAATAATAGCATGACATACATTCTAAAATATCTATTGTTTCCCGATGTAGTTGCAAGAAATACAGATAAAGATAGCGAAAGATGTATAGGATATCGGGAAGATAGATAGATAACTTATCCACAATATACTTCAAAAAATGTATGGAACAGTGTGAATAGGTCCGACATTCATTGTCTAATAACCTTGGCGATAAGCATGATGTGGCAGCTATTTACTCAGCTTTACCAAACATCTAATACGACTCACAAGAAATATATAAAATACCACTGTCCAAGACAACATGGCTACCAGTCATAGGGCTTTGTTAACTATGCTGATTAACATCTAAAACTACCTATTATTTCATTCCCTGTAGCATCCTAGTTTTTAATACATCCTCTTGGTTTCCGAATCACCACGTACTACCAAGTCACTACCCAAACTATCTCTCGAGATTTTTACTGTATCCAACATCGATAAAATACTAACTACCTTTTTAAAAACAATAAACAAAATTCGCTAATATAAAACATTTCCCTATTCCATAAGAACAATTTGTCTTGCTTTATTACACTGTAGGTTCAACATCTACGTTTTGTTAAAATAACATTTAAATATCCCAATCGGAAAATTAACAGAAAATATCACATAACCATCGGTTATATTGAACTATATTAATAACACATAAAATGATTATTGTATGCATATTTTTAAAACCTAATCACATCTCAAAGTGTTTTAGAGTGTTGTTTTCAAAAATGCATTTTACAACAATAATAACAATAAAACTTTTGCGCTACATTCATTCGATTCTCAGCTGATCTAAATAAATAAAACATACATTATATATCATTAATAATTATAAATGTTACCAAAACAATCTTTATCTTCCTATCAGAGTTCGTAGTAGGTTTCTTTCTCTTCGAGCATCGCACATATACAAATTTCCACATACATACAATTTTATTTTAAAATTCAAAATCAAAACATATTATTTCATATAATGTTATATCATGAATTAATGTATTTTGTTTTCCCTATCGCTATCTAAAACTTAATGTTTAACTTAGATTAGTAAAGAAAATAATTCAAACCATAATCACATATTTTTCTGACGGTAAATCTTGGTTAGTCCCATAATATTTATTATTTCTTCTTTTGTCCGAATGTTCTCCTTTATGCTTATTAAAGTTTTAAATAAATTAGTTCATTTAATAAACTGTTTAGACGATCTTTAGTTTTAGTGTTTAATCCAAAATTATTAGAAAACATTTTATTTAGTTATCCCATGAAGCTTTTTAATGTTCTGGCGAATATTACCTCAGCGCGTTGATGCATCTTTATTTCTAGTTAAACTACAATTATTTAATAATTACGGTACCAATTGCGTTTTCCATGGATCCAATATTTTATATTTCTCTTCTGTAAAATATATATTTTTTCTTTAGGCAAGTGTTTTCCTTGGTAAACTTCACTTTCATTCATTATTATTTTATATACACTACTTCCGATCTTTAACTATTTTCTAGAGTATTTTCTCAAGTCATCTTAAAGAAAGCAATTCAAACTATTTCAATATTAAAATTCCTTTTGTCCATTTATTCTTATACGAATAATACTTATTTTTATTTTCCATTATCTTCATTAACTCTGCGCACAATGTCCTTTCATTGATTTTATATGCACGAAAGCAGCTTTCATAGTGATACGCTATATAAACTATATCAACGAATAATATTAACATATTTGGAATATTATAAAATTTACAACTTGGTTTTAAGAATCTATCCATTTTCTATTGAAAACTCCGATTATATTTCGATAGAATCCACTGGCAGGTTACTGTAAAGTTAGTGAAACATTACTATGAAAAACTTTTTTTAAAATTTTTATTCTAAGATTCTCTTCGGATGATTTTTAAATTGTCAGTTGGTTTCTTTCAAAGATATTATTAAAATTATAATAAAATTGACTAATAAATTGAAAAAAGAAAAAAAAAATTTAGAGAGCTTAAAATTTTACCTCTGCTCTGGAGTCAACACATTTTTGTTCTCCCCCGTTTATACAATTAGTTGGCGCGATTTTGGTTGTCTGCCAAGATCTATTTTTTTTATTGGTCAATCAGACGTGTGCTCTTCCGATCTTCTAAAGTTTTAAAATCATGACGTAATAGACTTAAATGTTAACTAATTATTATTTTTAAATCAATTATTATCTATTACAATTTAACTACCTTTAAAACAATTTTGAAACAATAATTAATAAAGATGTATACTACTTATTTTTATTATGATGTGTGACAATTCCATCCACTTCTATAATATACTATTTAAATATTTTAATTATTAGTATTAATTTAAACCAGTGCTTATACATAGAATATTCCAGACAGTCACGTAGTCATTTCCGGTGTTTAGTCTAATTTTATCTGTCTTAATAAATTTGCTACTTATATTATATAAAATAATTATATAAAATTTTGAAAAACAATTTAGAAAAAATATAGAATTAGATACAATTATCTCCATCACAATATTTACTATTAAATATATCATATTAATCTTTTACTGCTTAATATAGTCTATAATTTTAAATACTATATAATATTAATTTTAAAATTTTTTTAGTAATTGACCATTTATAACCATCATTGACCTATAGAAAAGGGCACATTTATTATTTTATTTTTTTATATATTATATATATTATTATTTATATTTTATATATATATATATATCATCATCATCATCATCAACCATTATCAATCCACTGCAGGATGAAGGTCTCTCCAAGTTTAATCCATCTTCTCCGATTTTTAGCTTCTCTTCTCCACAACACCCCTGCACATTTTCTTATTTCATCCATCCATCTCACATGTGGTCTCTTTCTGGGTCTTTTACAATCTCTTGGAATCCAGTTTAAAATTTCAATTGTCCATCTATTATCATCTCTTCTAGCAATATGTCCAGCCCAACTCCATTTCAATCTTTTAATTTTTTCAATAAGGTCAGTAACACCTGTTTGTTGTCTTACCCATACATTGCATTTTCGATCTCTTCTTGTTACTCCCAACATACATCTCTCCATACTCCTTTGAGTGGTCTGAAGTCTCTGTATTGCTCTTCTATTAAGTGTCCAAGTCTCAGATCCATAAGTAAGAACTGGTAAAACACATTTGTTAAAAACCATCCTTTTCAAACACATAGGCATATTTCCTTTTAGTATCAAGTTATTTCTACCAAAAGCACTCCAACCAAGTTTAATTCTATGATTAATTTCCTCCATTATGTTTCCATCTGTATTAATAATCTGACCAAGGTATTTGTAACTGTTAACTTCTTCTAATTCTTCATAATCAATCTTTATTTTCATATTTTGAGCAAATCGATTAAACATTACTTTAGTCTTTTTAACATTTATCTTTAGTCCTACTTTTCTACTTTCATCTGCTAACTCCTGCAACATTTCCTGCAGCTCTGAAGCATTATTTGCAAAAACAACTACATCATCTGCAAAATCTAAATGACTTAAATACTCTCCATTTACTTTCACTCCTTTAGTTTCCCATTTTAATCCACAAAATACTTCTTGCAGCACTGCTGTAAAAAGTTTTGGAGATATGGAGTCACCTTGTCTTACACCTTTCTCAATGTTGAATTTTCCAGTATCATTATGTAATCTAATTGTTGCTGTTGCATTTTTATAAATATTCTTTAAAATATGACAATATCCTGGATCTATACCTTGATGATCCAATGCTTTAATCACTGAAGAAATGTGTATAGAATCGAATGCCTTTTCATAATCTACAAATCCAAAACATAATGACAACTCATATTCATTTGTCCTTTCTATGACTTCTCTCAATACCTGGATATGATCTATTGTACTAAAACCACTTTTAAATCCAGCTTGTTCTCTTGGTTGGTGGAAATCCAAAGTTCTCTGTAGACGAGTTGTAATTATCTTGGTAAAAATTTTATATAAAACTGATAAAAGGCTGATAGGTCTGTAATTTCTAATATCTTCTTTATCACCTTTTTTAAATATTAATATTATTACTGCATTCTTCCAATCTTCCAGTACATCTTTATCATTTAGACATTTGGTATATAACTTTGCTAAAATTCTTTCTATTTCTTCACCTGCTTCTTTTAATATATCAATTATAATTCCATCATTTCCTGGAGCCTTTCCTTTCTTCATACATTTAATTGCATGTCTCACTTCTTCATTTAAAATTCTGGGCAATTCGGAAGATGTAATAGATATAGGAGGTACTTGTTCTTTATTACTATATAATTCTTGATAAAAATCTTCTACCAATTTCATGATGTCATCTCTCTTTTTAGTAATAATTCCATCTTTTTTTTTCTTATTGCAGATATAAATTTCCTACCAATACCAAAATGTTGTTTAACATTCTTGAGACTTTTATTTTCTTCTACAGCTTTCCTTGCTATTTCACAGTTATACTTTCTTATATCATTTTCAACTCTTTTCCGTACCATTTTACAAAATTCGAGATATTCAATTCTTTTTAATACATCATTTTTGTATATCTTCATATTCCTTCTTTTCTTCATAAATTCTCTAGTCTCAGTAGAAATTTTATTAGTCAATTGCTGCTTTTTTCTACCAGCTATGTTTGTTGCAGTTTTTAAAAGTGTATCAGTTATTTTCATATTAATTTCATTCAAATCTGAATCATGTTCAAAATCTCCTAACACTTGAAACCTATTTGTAAGTTCTAATTTAAATTCATTAGAATGTTTCTGAAGATTAGGAATATCAACTGTAAATATTGTTTTTCTTAATAATTTTTGTCTCTCTAGTTTTACATTAACACGTAACTTACACCTTACTAATCGATGATCACTTCCTGTGTTAAATTTATTAAGAACATTACAATCTTGAAATATGTATTTTCTGTTAGTCAAAATATAATCCAATTCTGCTGTACCTTCATTTGGATGCTTCCATGTCCATTTCCTTTTAACATTTTTCTCAAAAAATGAATTCATAATATAAAGTTTTTCTTTTTCTGCAAACTCCACAAGTCTATGTCCTCTCTCATTTCTATTACCATAACCAAAATTACCTACAGCAATTTCATCTTTCATTTGTCTACCAATTCTAGCATTAAAGTCTCCCATAACAATTTTAAAATGTTGTTTACTCTGATCAAAAGCCTTTTGTACATCCATATAAAAATCTTCTACTACTTCATCACTATGAGAACTTGTTGGGGCATAAACCTGAATTATCTGCATTTGGTATCTGCTATTAAGTTGTATAACTAATCTTGCCACTCTGTCCGATACACCATCAATCTCCACAATATTGTTCTTCCACTTTTTATTTATAATGAATCCTACTCCACTTGTATTTCCAATATGTGTGCCTTTATAATAGAGTATATGTCCACTTTTTAAATCAATTGTTTCTTCACCTTTTCTTCTAACTTCACAAAGTCCAATAATGTCCCATTTAATATAAGACAGTTCTTCTTCTAATTCTTGCAATCTTCCTTCACTTGAAAGTGATCTGCAGTTGTAAGTACCTAAATAAAAAGTCATCATCAAATGGCAGCCTGGGTCCACAATCAGGGGATTCTTAGCACCCTCCTCCTTTGGCCACCAACTGCTGCCTTGGTTGGTGACTTTACAGCCTCCTGGGAATAAGGGCCATGCTTTATTTTTGTCTGTCATAATTGTATATATGTATTGGAAAAATATTTATCATTTACACAAACATTCATTCTGCCTTATCAGGCACTGAGAAGAAAGACCATGGTGTTTCTTGATCTTAAACTCAGAGGTAAAAAGCCAATAAACTCACCACACTGGCTAATGCATGTTGGTGAGCAGCCCATCCATGTTCGTATACTATATGAATCATCACATAGTAATAACAGCTGCAACAACAAGAACGTATGGAGTGGACATTAGCAATTTGCCCTGCTCAGTTCCTTTAAGGCCTCCAAGAGGAATCAACAGGTTTCCTTTCAGTTAATAGCAAACTCCTTTCTGCAGACATATATATATATATACATTTATATATATATATATATATATATATATATTATAAAATTTTTTTTGGTTAAAAATAAAAAAAAACATTTTTTGGTGTTCCTCTGTAAAATATTTTTTATATAATTCTAGTTTTCTTTATTCCCACATAGAAACGTCGAATTTTTTTTAAAAATTTTTTTCACAGGGGCCCCAAAAATGTATTTTATATATATATATTACATTTTTGTTAAAAATCTTGCAGTATTTCTCTGAATTCCTTTGTATTATATGTTACTATTTTTTTAGAATGTATTCATTTTTAGAACTGGGACACAGACTGTGTATTAGACCTGATGGGCCTGTTGAAATTTGTATCAACCACCTCCTGATAACTTTTGAGATGTTGCCAATAGAGCAGTGTACACATCCTTTTTTAGGTTTCAAGAAAGTGTCATGTACACAACATTTTGGTGACATCACAAAGTTATCAGAGGATCAATACAAATGTCAGCAGGTCCAGTAGGTCTAGTACATGATCTGTGTTACAACTCTAATACTAAAGTACCAAATATACTTAGGAATTGATCATAAATATTGATTTACAAGACTTATAAATTTAATCTTTCCAATTACTATTCAATAACGATAAAATACCAAACATATCTATATCCCAAAATTAATAATAATACTGTTAAATTATCATTTTATACTATTGAAAGATTACAATTGGTATTTAATTTTTTCTACACTCAAGCATATTTTCTAGTTATCTGTAACACTAATTTTTTTATCACTCTCAGAATATTTAAGGATATAATTCACTGAATAATAAAGATACAATATAGCAACCACTATAACATAACAATGATGTAATTAATGATTTTAATATTTTGTACTTGTTATTAATTAAAATTTAATAGTAATTATAATAATGAACTACTGATTGCTTTGATTTTAAAAACAGCCTGTAATGACTTAACCAAAAGAAGTTTTACTTAATTGAAATGTAAAAAAATAAACCTATTGAGAGTTCAGCTAAGCAAATAATGGAATAGTTGATAAATTTTAGCCTGGTGAATCTTTTTGTAATGTGTGGAAAACAGTATATTTTCTTATAATAAATTCTTTGCCTGAAAAATTTGTGTTAAAAGTTGATAAATTCAAAATTCTCACTCTTACAATAGAGATAAACCCCATTGTCTGTTTCCAAGGCTGTAAACATTCAGTGTTTCACAACATTGTAGTTTGAATTACACAAAAATGTGTTTATTTGTGAAATTATCATAGGTTTAGATATTTTTAAAAAATAATTTACACTATATTTATTAGATATCAAAAAATATACATTATTAATAACTTATTTTGACTTGAAATACTTTATTTTCAAAAATATAATGTTATATTAGCAGCTAACATAAATATGGCCTGAGGCAATTTACGAGATTAGCTTTGATGTTAACAATCTATTTTACATTTATGAGTAAGAAAATATCGCAATTTTGCAATAAATATTCAAAAAGTTTAAACTTTTAAAGCATAAATCATTAGATATAAGATAAATAAATAAATATTCATTGGGATGTTTAAAAATACTAAAAAATATGAAATATTTTGTTGATTTTATAAACTGAAAATTATGATTCTAGAAATGATGACATGTAAAGTCTTTGTTTAGATTACATCCTCATTTTTTAAATATATACAGAAACAAAATGTGAACATTTAAAAATTTTTTCAGTAGTAAACAAAAATATCTATCAAATGAAGGCAGATGTATTAATTTCTGATAAGTAATAATCATTTTATCATATATTTTATTTTGATGTGTGGGACAAAGAAAAAGGTCACAAATGACAGAAAAAAGCAAAATTCAGTATGGGTTAAGATTTAACAGTTATTAATTAAATTTAAACAAGAGTTTTTTTGTTTTATATCAGCAAAGAATAGTTGCAATTTTGGTAACTCTTACAATGTATGGAAAATACAATAATAGATGACAAATCCTGACAAAATATCAATTATAAGTGAAAAAAGCAAGCAATATGCACCACCAATAAACTGTTGACAAACTTTTCAATAACCTTTATTACAAAGATAACCAATTATTTTATATAAAATTTTTATATATAAAAAAATATATAGGAATATTTATTGATACTATTGGATAACTCATTGTGTTAAATTATTTGTTATCTTTCAAATTAAACTATTATATAATTATATATAAACTGTGGGAGAATATGTACTAGAATGCTTTCATTTTTATATTATCTTGTAAAGAGGTCTAAAAAAAGTAAATGCAAATAGTAGTAATTTGGTATTTTTTTCAAATAGTTAAAATAAATCAAAACATAATAATAATAATAATAATAATAATAATAATAATAATAATAATAATAATAATAATAATAATAATAATAATAATAATAATAATAATAACAACAACAACAATAACAACAACAATAGCAACAATAACAACAACAATCAAACAAAAACAAAATCAATAATAACATTAAAGTATTAGCAATCAAAGATTTCTTCTTGAAATATTACAAACATGTCCTTGATTTATTTTTAATGTGAGTGTATTGTTTAATATTTAATTTACTAATTTATTTATTTTGTATAGGTTAGGTGTGTTTTTTAACAAATCAAAATAAATTATATATTTATTTTACCTATCGATATTTATATAGTTACAATCTTTGTAAAAATTCTAAATTGCATTTGCAATTACTATTTTAGCTTCAAGAGTTAAATATCAAGTCATGTCTAGACATAGAAGAAAATATATATGTAAGTTAATTATACTTTCTGTTATTCTAAGATCCATGCCTACTTTTTTATAATGATCCCTTTAATATAAACTTTAAAAAGAAAATAATTATTTATTTTATTATTATTTTTGTAATAAATAAGTTTAAAATAAATAAATTTCATAATTTTTTTATTTAATATTTTATAAATTTAGTCTATAGCTTTTGCTTTTTTAATAGCTTTCGGAATAAAAATTTTAATATCATGAATATTAAATTTGTATATATACAAATTATTGTATGTCTTCTTTTTTATCATTTGGATGAACATTGTAATCTTATGCATACAGTGATTGAGATGGAAGATTATGATAATTAGGAAATGTATGGGTTCATATTTTGTTTATAGGTTCACTGGATAGACATCAAGCTGTGGAATTTTTTTGGAAAAAAAAACAATAGGCCTTTATTATGAGAGAAGCCACACTATTCTTAAATTAGTAGAGACTTCAAGATTGACACAGTTTACAACAACCAAAGTGTCTTTTAATTATTACTATAGCCTTAAATAGTATTGCACAAACTTATACCAATAGCAAATCAGATAATAATAGAATACATTTCCGTATTATTTTGATACACTGAATGGAAGAATTTTCTGAGGTAACAAGTATTTTTTTTTATTTTACCTATCAATATTTATATAGTAAAAAAACATTTGCAATTGGTATTTTAGTTTCAAGAGTTAAACATCAAACAAAGTCTTGACATAAAACGTTTTATAATGGTTATACATATACAGAAATTTCATCATAACGTATTTAAAATAAAAATAGATACTATTATTACACATGTATAATGACATCATGCACTTTTTATTTTGAAATTTGCAAAAAAAGTAAAAAAAAAATTTAGTTAATACAAAATATTGTACAATGGTATATAATTTTCGAGTTCATAAGGTATTTTTAGTAATCCATGGTGTTTGATGTCCTGAATCTGTTACTTTATTAAAGGACAGAAAAATTTTCATTTTTCAGTAAAACTCATTTGATCACCATTCCGTATGCATATACAGACTATTAAATTAACCATACAGTAGTGTCATCAAATGCTAGCCACAGTAATCAATGGATACAAGATTTGTGCATAAAATACCTATCTACTGCCTATTCATCAAATATCTTTTGACTACATTCTGGCTTTTGGCTTTCATCAGTGTGGCATCTTTTATTTGAGAGACACATTTAGATCTTAGAATATAATGTGACCTTCAACAACCACTATTTATATATTTAGTTAACTACAATGCTAGGAGCCCGAAAAGAAAACACAATAATATTTTAATTCTAAGCTCATTTATGTGTATATTCATTTAAATACAAATGCATTTTAACATCCATACCTGTTGATGACAGTTTTTTAAAACCACAGTCACTCTTATCTTTTTAGCTATATAGGCATAAAATTATCAAAATGTCATGTGATCTACACATCATATATTTACACATATTGTCAAAAGCTAATGAAAGCTGCAAGCTAGACACTAGTCTGGGGATACTGGATGAATATAAGCAACAGACACAGATTTTAATCACAAATCTTGAATACATTGATTCCAAGGAGACAATACAGCTTGGAGACCTTTCTACTCTTTTACTAGCCTATCAGTTTGCAGGACCATACAACCAGATCTAGAATCTAAGCACAAGTACATCGAGTCAAAGCATGCACAAGATACATGTTTCAGAAACACTCACAATTTTTGCCCTTTGTGCCCATTCTCTAGATCTAACAACTTATGAGCAGCAACTCTGATGATACATGATTATTTATATTATTTTCAGCCAGCATTGCACAGTGAAGATACAAAGAGACATTATGGGAAATCATGATAAGTGCATTTATACATGTGTTTAGGTTAGGATGAATTGTTTAAATCGATTTACTAAGAAAATTTTAAATCTAAAAACTATTTAAGGGCATGGTGGATATATTGTGTTTACAATCTTTTTAAAAAGTCTTGTTAAAGTAAATAAGAGTATTTACTGTAGAATATTATATTAAAATGGTAAAGACAGTCAACTAAAGATAAATTATAATATTGTATGGTTGGGAAAACTGACCATAATAAATACTGCATTAATAAGACTTGTAAATAAATGTTTAAAGTAAATTTTAAAAGTAATAACTTAAAGTTGATTAAATAGACTATTTAATAATAATAATTATATTTAATAATTTTACTTAAAAAATCATTTAATTAAAAGTGATAATATGGTAGACAAGTGCATATTCGATTTTATAATATTAAAATAATTATTCTAAATTTTGCTATATGATTTTTATATAATATTTTGTAAAATAAATCATTTATTTTATTTTCAGTTAAATTATAAGTGTTTCATTTATTTTGAAAGTCATGTGACATGTAGATATTCACATGTGTGCTTGCGGAGTTTTTTCTAGTAAAGTTGCAAAACTGTTTTAAAATTCTAATATAAAATTTAAAAATAATATATTTGTCTATCTCAGAATAAAAATAATATTAGCTGTTATAAATATTAAGTTGGGTTTTTAAATCGAATGTAATAAGTAAAATTAGATTTTTATTTTGTTTTAAAAAATAACTACATTTTAAAAGAAGGCTAAAGTAATAATAAAAATTACGATATGGTTTTAAAAGTTATTTTAAAGTGTTTGGTAGGTGTAAATAAAATATGAAAATTAACTAAGAATTAAATAATATAATAAATATTTAGTAAATCATTATTTATTTTAATTTTAATCATGCATTGTTGGCCAGGGATATAAATAAACTAAGCATTGTTTAGTTAACCAATCAAATGTGTGATTTGTTCAGGTATAAAACAGGTGCACAATTATTTCTTGAGTACTATCGTTGTTATTATTATTACAACTTTGGTTATCTAAGTGTACACGTAATAGTCAATTTTATTTATTTTTAAATTCTAAAAGAAAGTACAGTAATTCATTATTAAAAGATCGTTTAATACTGATATGCGAGGCTAAAAGCTAAGTAATTCCCTATTAACTAATTTATTACGCCAAATTTTAATGTCACATTAAACATGAATCAACCATTATTAAACTTTAGTTTATGTAGAAAATATCAGAACTATGATTTTTCCTGTCATAATTAATAATTTTACTTTGCTATGGAGATTAGTAAGTTGGACATCTCAGGGAAGATTTATAAAAATTTGCCCGAAGTTAAAAGTGAAGGAATATAAAAATGCCTTTTTTGGAGGACTCATTTAAAATAAGTTAGTAAAATTTAAAAAAAAAACTTTAAATTTAATGAAAGAATTATTTTAAGATGCTGAAATATTTCTTTATGAAGAAATATTTAGTATTCTGTTTTAAAACTAGTATTTTAAAAGATGTAAAAAAATTATGATCATTATCAGAACATTTTATACCTTATTGAAAAATAGGTAATTATAATTAACCTATTATTATTTAGTGTATGCTGGTCATACAAAACATATTAAAATTATGTACAGAAGTTTTAAACTAAGTAGTAAATATTGAGGAACGCTAAGCATTGTTGGTGTATCAAATAATATAAACCGATGGGAAATCTGAATAAAAGAAGTAGAGCTTTGGAAATGTATTTCATCATATAATATTGAAAATACATTTACTAATTACTGTTTTAAATAAGAAAAACCATGAACTATTTGTATAATCTTTAAGGGCAGATCCATGGTTATTTATAAAGCAATCCAGATATTTTACAAATCGACTTATCTTTGTTTGTTTTTTATTTTTTAAAAAAAATTGTCATACATTTTGTTAAAGTGAAACCATCAGAGTATGCGTGTCAGTAAAAGTTTTGTCAACAAGTGCTGTACCAGAAAGAAAAAAAAAGACATTTACCTTAATGAACTTTTAATCGATGAAATTTCTTTTTCATAAATATAGTCTTAAATTTATTTTTTTTTACTAACTTTAGTATTTTATTTATAAGTTAGAGATAGGAAAAGAACATAAAATATTAAACTATTTATTAAAATAGTGTTTCAAATATATCATATTATTTCATATTCATTTATCTGTTATTATTTTGATAAACAAATAGACTTCAATCTCATCCTATTGCATATCTTTGGTATCTGTTATATATACATTTTTCAGTAAGATATCCAAAAGTCTCTCCAATCATTCATTCATTCATTTTTTTATGTCGTTATTGTTTATGCAACACATTTAGAGATGCACACAGTAATTTTATCATTTTTTTTTTATTTATTCAATCAATCTGAAATATAAATTAATTTCCAATGTATTTTGTTATTAATCTTGACAATTTTCTTTTATATAATCAAATAAATTGAGTGATTCAAATGACCAGACTCCATTATTATTTTTATTTGGATTGAATAAGAAGACTTAGCTATTTAAATGACAAGGTTCAAACTCAGCTTGGTAAGTGAGCTAAAATATAAGATATGGTATGTTTGCATATTAACATTTTATTTTATTCCCATACGAATTTTATATTTATCTCTGCATTCAAATACTATGTGTTATATTTTATTTTACAATTACAAATCAATCATTTCTATGTTTGTCTGATTCCGTCATAAAAATCTAAATAGATCGTACTTTATCAATGGTTCAGAATAACTCGTCTTATATATATATATATATATATATTTACATCTCTATAATAAAAGGTACAAACTATGTTGAATCGTTTACTTGAATATTATCTTTAGATTGGGATGAATCTAAATTATACACATATATTTTAATTATTGCCAACCAATTTTATATTCAATTGTTTAAAGATTCAAATAAATAATATTAATACTCATAGGTGAATAAACATCCAATAGAAACTTAATATATCTTTTATATAATGTGGTTGGACATTGTAGAGTTAGAAATAAGCTAATAGAGTGTTGATAATAAATTATAGTGAAGTATTCTGTTTTAACACATAAACGAAGCAATAATTGAGTATTGCTTTATGGGAAGAAATGAATAAATTATTTAAATATTACTTTATAGTTTCTTAATAAACTAGACGCAGATTAATTTGTTTAAACATTTAAAGGAGTGCATAAATTTTCAAAGTGTCTATAAAATGATATAAAAGTTAGTTGATTTCTATAGAAAATTATTGATTGAATATTAGAGTAGAAAGAATAATATGAAAGATACGAACGAATGTTTATACTTTCTATTTAACGTTTATTAAATTAGATATATGTTTGGTTCAAATATTATTTTGTTTAAATATTTAAATAGAGCCTACATAAAAAAAAACGATTTGTTAAAATACAATTATAGGAATTTAGAAGCTTATCCGTTAGGATAAAATGCAGCGTCATTAAATAATGAAGTAGATTTAAATTACTACAATAATAATAGGTTAATAAAATATATATTGGAATCTGCTTTAGTTATTAATTGGATTTGATTTTCATTAGATTGCTAATGAAATAGTTAGCCCAATCATGTATTATTGTTTAGGGCAATGATATGTGAGTTCATTGCTCAGTGCAGTTTATGTTGTAATTGTGATGGATTTGTTGATGTCTGGAGCAGATAATCTCATTATTCTTTCATTTCACATATAGCTTAAACAAATTAGACTTTAAGTGAGATTATTTGTGCTTTGTGATGCTTTATTACATAATGGTGACCGGATTGAGCTAGACTAGATTAATTTAAATTAGATTTTAGATTTTTTTCAGATCAGATTGATCATCCTAACCATCACCGGCGTTCATCAAATTCCATCAGTTACAATATATATATATATTGAACCAGATGGATGTCCGATTTAAGGATTTTACTGCCAAAATTAAAAACTTAACTTTTGTTAAATTTTATCTAATGTTAAATTTTTTTATTATTTAAAAAAAAAAAAATATGCATATTAAAACACTTACTCATTTATATTTTAAAAAAGATCATTTTAACACTTGTTTTTACTTTTTTTTAAAATCAATTTGATTAAAAACAAGCTGGCTAGCTAATTACACTCCTGTTGCTTTTATTTTAATCATTGTAAACTCATTCTAAAAGCAGAGATTTAATTTTGTGTAGTTGTTTTCGTTTCAATCATCCCTTGTTAGAATTCTTAAATTAGATTGAGTGGGAGATTAAGATTTGTGCCTGCCCTGAGGTGTAGAAATTCAATAGCAATGCTAGTTCTCACGGGAAATTGAGTGGAGGTATAAATAACACCAAAAATATCATGGGATTCTATTCTATCCTAGAGAGATTGACTATGTCAAGACTCCATCAAAGTGATTCCTTCAGCATCTTATTTCCAAAATTCATTCGAATTAATGAAAGTGACTCTCTATACAATTTTTTAAATACCTTATATTACCATCATAATTTAATTTAAATTTAATTTGATGTAACAAATATTTTTTTAATATTATATATATATGTCAACAGATGGCATTCTACCAAAAACACCGTCAAGCGTATGTTTACACAAATGTCAGAGCATGCATGCTCTGACGTTTGTGTAAACATACGCTTGATGGTGTTTTTTTAGAACGCCATCTGTTGGCATAAATACAAGTGTTAGCAAGTTTTTAAATTGTTTTTTGTTTATATATATATATATACATATATATATATATATATTGTACCAGACACTCAATCTATTCTGATCACAGAGGGTGCCACCAGATCACTACATATCTGTAAAAAATATTTACTGTGATCAGAATGGATGATGATGATGGTTTGTGCCAACTATACTCAGGGAGCAACAAAAGATCTTAAAATTGTTTAGATAATTGAGACACAAAAGCACTAAGACAAACGTCAGCCAAATTAAGTTTACACAAATTTTAAAAATTTTATTAAGAGAAGACTTATAAGAAAAGTTTCTAATTTAACAAATAGGATTAGCTCAGGCGTGTACTAGAAAGACTAAACACAATGCTCTGGCAGACCTACTGATCTTCTAATAACAAATTATAAATGGAGAAAGCAATTTTATTCAGCAGAGAATTCACCCAAACATTGGTTTCTCAATTCAGATACTTAAACAATACGTTTTTGAAATAAATCAACATAACCAGTGCCAGCAAGCTTTTTGCGGCCTGAAAAATGTATCAAGACCATGAATGTCATATGCTATAGAGGCTGCACCTTTTATTACATTTAAAATAAAGATGATTGATTTACCCCGAGAACACCTGAAAAATATGATTTAAAATGAAAGCAAAACAAAGAATTAAAAATGGCGAATCCTAACCAAATGATAGGCGAAAAACTACTCTAAGTATCTAAATTAAAGGTCTCAATAAAAGACAAGCAAATAATTAAAAAAGCAGTTTATTCTGCCCAAGTATTTCAAGAAAAATAAACTTACAAAACAAATTCTGAGTACACACTCTGATAAATTTAAAGCCACACATAAATATAAAAATAAATCTATCGGAGAGTGCACATGAGTACAAAAATATTAAAGCTTTAAAGACTTTAGCAGCAAAAGTCTCTCTCACCTGTAATTAACAAAGGGGTAAATATTATCTTCATGCTGGTGACTTATAAAATTAAAAAGTAAAAAAAAAAAAACAATTCCTGTTTCCACTTTCAGAGACATAAGAAAGAAGAACCGAAATCTCTACCTGCATAAAACTAAGACACTAATGTCACCAGCCAATTTTGGTTGTTTGCAAAAGTGCTGACACAGTATTTAAAATTTATTATTGGCTACTAAAATAATTGCAAGTAAGCATTTAAAATATACATGACTGCTAAAGCATTTATAAAAGTTAGGCATAAAAAAACTTACTCATCACTCTCCAATAAACAAAAATTGAAAGCAAATTTGGAATTGCGTAGAGTGCACACATTTATTTTAGTCCATTTTCAGGTCCTTTGACAATTGCAAGGTAGAGGCAATGGGGTCTTGTTTTTTTTAGGTGTTCATGGCAGGATTAAAGGAGAGTTGGCAGGTGTGGGTTCATCCTTTAGTGTTCAACTAGCATGACATATGGTTGGTTATAAAATGTATAGCAGCATATTTTGTCATCCTGGAGAAAGCAAAATTGTTTTAGTAACTGCAAATTTTGCGTTTAACGATTAAATGTCCAAACTGCTAATAGTATAAACATTGAAGAGGTTAATTAAAAGAATTCATATTATTTATTGATTTATAAATTTAACAAGAAGAGCAACAAATTATAGAATGTATAAGATTTTAAATATTAAAGTCTGGATTATACTTGAAAATTATTGGAGAGAACAGAAGGGTGTCATTTTAAAGGTTTTACTTTCAATCTTTGTGAAGTCCAGATTTTACTGTGGCTTATTTTAAGAATGAATGTCCTTCTTATCATGTTTGGAAGGAGGTTGCAGGCTTCCAGATCAGTCTTTAAGATAGAGCATATTAGTTTATGAAAATTTAATGGTAGAGTGGCATGCTGGCAGGAGGTGGTTCAGGAACAGTCAGAAAATGTTCTTTTTCTCTACCACTCAGCAGGTGATATATTAAAATTTTGAGTGACATGGATTTTACAAATTTAGATACTGAACCCCTTTGACTAAATTTCAGTTATTTTTATGTGACCCCTGATAATCTTAGGAATGCTTTTAAAATCTATAAACTTGGGTGATGAATAATGCTACTACAGATGGTTTTTACATGAGAAATTCACCTTTTCTTCTGAAGGTGATACAAAGCAATGCAATTGGGTCGATATGTTTCTAAACGGTTGTTCCAAAATCTATTTCTAAGCTAGAAATAGATTTTACTAAATGATAAATTTTCATTAATGAAAGTTGAATTGATTTAATAAGATTGATAATGGATTTACTGTTTTAATAATACTAATGCATTTTTTTAAAATTAATACTTGGAATGCTTCTAGAAACTTCCAAGCAGATTGCATCATACTGTAACCACCTGTAAATATATATATATATATATATATATATATATATATATATATATATATATATATATATATATATATATATATATATATATATATATATATATCTTAAACTAAATATTAGATATAATTTTAAATATATATGATAATATAACAAATGAATTCAATAAATATTTTATACACAATCTTTTTCACCAATTCTATATACGTTATTTACGCATATATATGACCATTAAAATTATATGAAATGTTGTTTATTTTTTTTATTATTAAGTTAAAATATTATTAACTATCTTTTTCATAGTTATTTTAAAAGGAAATACAACAAATTAGATTATATAGGAGTGTATATTAGCACAGGGACTGAATTTGAATTCGGTTTCATGGTGGGGGTTTGGATAGGACTGTGAAACACAATTTGAATCTCAGATTGACTGCTTCAGTAAGCATATGAAATGGTGCTCACATGATCTGTGATGGTTTTCTACCTATCCTTTCCATGTGATAAGGGTGACTATGGTTTGGGAAAAAACCAAAGATACCAAAATCTATAGATGATCATGTCAATTATTTTCTAGATGCCTAGACAATAAAATCACCTTGGATTGAAACAATTATTGTGATTTTATCCTGTACTCCTAGTTTTTTAGTTAATTGGTAAAAAGTGGCTACTGAATGGTCACATTATATATTAATATCTTGGTGAAATGCACTAAAACCCTTGGCTTTTGACTGATAAAAGCAATAAGCTAGAAAACACTCTGGTGATATTGAATGATAGGCACATGATAGGTATATATTGCACAAAACTTTTTACATCACTTGATTACTCTGCATGTACTTTGTGGTTTTACTGTATGGAGAGTTTTCAACACTTATTAGCAATATTACTTATTAATAAGATTGAAATAAATCATAATTATATAAATAAACAGTATAGGTAGAGATATTAATAAAATATATTAATGAATAACATTGTTCTATTGAAGTTTTTGAAATCTTATTTAATACAGACTATACATTTAGTTAAGGACAATCATAATAAATTAGGAAATTTTAAATAAATAATTAACAATAAACTTTTATTTTATTCATTAAGAAAGAACATTGTCTTATAGATAACCTGCAACAAAAGGCAATTGAACTGATCCAATCACTCTTCATCTAATTTTTAAACAACAACAAAATATACAATTTGGTTATCAATTACTTTCAAAAACAGTCCTAGGTACTTTATATCTATTATAAAAAAGAAATGACTTTCTTTTATATGTATAATTTTTTTTTTAATTTGTCTTAACTATTTGTTTTTACATATTCTATCTATAAATAAGCATTTATTTATTTTTTTCAATTAATATATTCATATTTTATAAGGTTCATTAGTTCTTCATCCCTCTTATGATAATAATAGTATTTTTAATGTTTTTTTTTATTAAAGTGTAACATCACTGTCATACAAACACTGGATATTTATTTAAAATAAATGTCTTTGTCATAATATACAAAATTTAAAATATCATTAGATAAATTTTTTAAACATATTTTATAATTCTCTCACTGAAGCCTATATGTTGGTGAGAATTTACAAGAGGTGAATGCAACAAGAATATCAGGAGGATTTTATATAGAAACTGCAGAAAGAAACATTTTAATAAAAGGAATTAATGTGGGGATTATCTGAGAAGGGAAAAAATATCTAAAATAAAGTCCCTATTTAACACTTTAAATTAAATTAATTCTAAGCAAATTTGTTACAAACTGTATGGGTCCAATTTTTCCACCAGAAGAGGGGGAATACATCTAACTACTGGAAGACCTAAAGTCTTCTGGTAGAATGCTGCAAATGTCATGATAAAGTAACTAACCAATGAACATATCCATCTTCAATGGGCTGTCTCTTGATTTATTCATTAAATCTAGATAGGATTTAGGCTAGCTTATTCAAACCTCACTCCTCTTTCAGATTTTATTACACCTCAGTACTTGAGCACAAAAAGAATAATGCCTTTGGCTCATTTCATGAGTAAATTTACCATATGTAACAACTTAGTTTTCATGACCTCAAATGTATCCACCCAACTTCAGTATTATGTGTTATAGTAATATGTATATGTGTACATCTATATATTTAATCAATTAAATTAATGAGTGAGTGTATAAATGAGTGTGATAAACCACAGACCAATTTGATTTAAAACAAATTAGCAAAATTTATTAATAACAGATAAAAATTGAATTTCTATTCACATAACAAAATATGTGCTTAAAAGTGTCCCATATGCATCTCTACATTCCACTGTTTAAAATGTCCATTACCAACCCATGTCCCTGGTAGATTAAGACACTCTCTATATATAAAATCAAGAGATTGACTAAAATACATAAATAAAATAAAAAAATATTATTTCATTTTCATAATGATCCCAAAGCTAACTAATACAAGATTTCATTTCAATGTGACCAGTAGATCCATGATCCAATTTCTGCTGGAAAAATCATCTTTATGACCCCTGCCACATATGCACAAGTTTCTGATGTTGATAGAAAAAAGACATCTACTATGTTGATCGTGCATACCTAATCAAAAAAAAAAAATGTAGAAATTGTTAGTTGAACATAAACAAATAAACATTTAATGTAAATTCTGTCATGCCCTTGTTATTGCAAATTAATACAGAAAAACAAGAATTTTTTTACCTCATTCTATACTCCAAGATGATGATGACTATTGAAAGTCAAGTCACTATGCAGGAAATGAATCTACATTTTATATACAAACAAAAATTAAAAAAAAAAAACATTTTCTAGCATATTTTTTTTTAGTGCATCCTACACTCAAATATATTATTTTCTCACATTTTTCTTTGTATCTACCATCAACATAAAATATAAAAATAAATGATTATTATTTATTAAAAATTAATAAATTTGACTTCATTTCATAGATATTTTTATTTACTACTGAAATAAATTTTAAATGTTCACAGTTTGTTTCTATAAATATTAAAAAAAAATAGATCATAATCAAAACAAAAACATTACATGTCATCATTTTAGAAAGATTATTTTCAGTTTATAATAGCAACAAAATATTAATTATTTCTGATTATTTTAAAAATATTGAATGAATATTTAATTATTTTTCTTATATTTAATGAATTATATTTAAAAATATAAATTTTTTGAATATTTATTGCTTATGTAGAAGATAGAATTGTACATAGCTTAAGGCCATTTTCACATTAGCTGCTAATATAACATTATATTTTTGAAAATAATGCATTTCTAGTCAAAACAAGTTATTAATAATTCTCAATACCCAATCAATGTAGAGTAAACTATTGTAAAATAGAAACTAAATTTTATTTAAAATGCAAATTTTACATCATTAGGGTGATTTTCTTTAAACAATGTATTAATATGCTGAATGTTTTCCTGCATGGTCTATGAACAATGGCTGAACAAGTCAGGGTGAAACTTATGCTTATTTTAAGATTTTTTTTTCATTAACTGCCATTTATAATAATTTTTGAACAATTTTTTTATATAATTAAATATACAGAAAAATACACATTTTAACATAAAATACTTGCGAAAAATTCACCAGGTGATGAATTGGGCAAATAATGTAAAATTGCTTACTAAAATTATAAAAGGTTAATAAAACTTCATCCCACACAATGTTGCTTCTTATGAAATGAACTCTCCTTATTGCAACCACACTGACATTTCCAAGTGTTGCAATAATAAAAGCATAATTCTATAAATGTATAAAGTAAAATAAAATAATACATGATAATTTTGATTTTGTTCCAATCTCCCTGATTAAAGTTTATAGTTTATATATCAATGTCTTTTTGGATAAAATCCATCATGATGATTCCTCCATCATTCTCCAGATTCTCTGGTAATGCTTACAAAGTTGTTTCAACTTCAGACAGCACTCTCCTTTTGAGATCCTTCCAGGCACTTTAAGTTTGTGTTTTTCTAGGCATCATTTACACATATGAGTTACAGCATCATGCTCTCTATCAATTAAGACAACACCCTATCCTATGACATATTTGTCTAGCCAATACACATTGCTTGTTTATAAAAAAAATAAATCTTTTTCAGCTTATGATTAGTATTGAGTGATTTTACATGAAGGAAATTTTATACCAGCACTTATTAGTATGTGCCTGCTTTATAATATTCCCCATTTTTTTGATTGCACAGTTTTCTGTCTTAGATTGTCATCATAGAATTAATTTAATCCTTTGATTATGCTGCTAATGTTTATTGATCTTTACTATTTCAAACAATGATAAAAATGTGTTTTAATGTTCAGTGCTTGTAAATCCTATGCAGAATAGATACTATCTCTGAACACATTGTCCATCCTATTAAGGTTCAATATTAAGCTTTTTGCTGTCTGCTATTGTAATAACACTTGATAAAATCTGAAAAAGAACAGAAATAACTTAGATTTGATTATATACTCAACCACATTTACATTGTTTAGCAAATTTACATTTTCAACTTCTTTTCATATCAATGTAGATGCCCATTGTTGCACAAATTCATGATTGTTGTTGATGTCACATAATAATATTATGCAATAATTTGAAGTAGTAAAATTATATTCTCGCTTTCCAATACTTGGTTGCTTAGATACTGACTTCACCTCAGGTCATCACCACATCATCTAAATTACTGTGTGCTATCATGATGACTACATATCAACAAACAAGTCATAACTGTTATATATATATATATGTCATATTATTATTACTATTTGCGGGATATTCCATGTAGTGAAAAAGCTAAATGCTGACGTTTCAGTACAATATCAAGTACTTTCCTCAGAGCGTCCTCTTTCTCAAATCATAAGAATGCATGTGAGAATTAAAATCGTTTTTATCATTTTCTTTATCCTCATATTTAAATTCTATTGGTTGAGAAGTTTTAAAATTTATTTTCTCTTCCAATAGTTTTTTCCAAATGTTGTTAATCTTCTTTAACTCACACCTTTCATTTATGCTCTTGGGCCTTTTAAAAATCTCTATAGCTTGTCTTAGCAATCTCTGGTCATATTGTTCAATTTTTGCTAAAATATTTGTTTTTTCAAAATTGATATCATGATTTGTTAATTTAATATGAGAATAAATAGCTGATGAATTGGATTTTTCTCTCACTGCGACAATGTGTTCTTCCTTTCTAATATTTTTCTATGATTAGTCTGTCCTATATATGTATGTGGACAGACCCTACATGGAATTTCATACACACCATGACACTCCAAAACAATTTTATCTTTAGGAAGAGGAAATATTTCACTAATTTTTTTATAAGTAGTGTAAATTGTGTGAATATTATTATTCTTTAAAATGTTACCAATTCTATCAGTTATTCCTTTAATATATGGCAAAATTGTCTTAATTTTTGATGTATCAAAATCTTTTTTCTTTTGTTATGTATAAGCCCTATTAATAATTTTGTAATTAAAACCATTATGAAGAAGCATTTTATTAGTAGCAAAAAGGTTCTGGTGAAAATGGCTATCATCAGAAAGTCTCTTTGTTCTATCCAATAATGTCTTTGCCACTGAAAATAGTTGTGCAAGATGGTGATGAGAAGAAAAATGCAGATATCTCCCAGTGTGTGTTGGTTTTTTATATATACCATGGGATAAAGAACCATCTTCCCTTCTTTCAATCAAAACATCTAAAAAAGGTAATTGATTATTATTTTCTATTTCCATGGTAAATTTAATATTGTTGTGAAGAGAGTTTAAAAAATTAAAAAAGTCATCAAGAGCATGCTTACCATGAGGCCAAATAACAAAGGTATTATCAACATCTCTCAGCCATATAGATGGTTTTTTAACTGCTAAAGTCAAAATTTTATTTTCCAAATCCTCCATAACAATAGAAGCTAATGCTGGAGAAATTGGTAAACCCATAGCTAGACCTGATGTTTGTTTATACATCTGCTCATCAAAAACAAAAAATGTATTGATAAGCAGTGTTCAATCAAAACCACAGCAAAATTAGGCAACTGAATATTTTTTTTAAAACTTGAATCGCTTCATTTGGCCTCATGGTAAGCATGCTCTTGATGACTTTTTTTATTTTTTAAACTCTCTTCACAACAATATTAAATTTACCATGGAAATAGAAAATAATAATCAATTACCTTTTTTAGATGTTTTGATTGAAAGAAGGGAAGATGGTTCTTTATCCCATGGTATATATAAAAAACCAACACACACTGGGAGATATCTGCATTTTTCCTCTCATCACCATCCTGCACAACTATTTTCAGTGGCAAAGACATAATTGGATAGAACAAAGAGACTTTCTGATGATAGCCATTTTCACCGGGACCTTTTTGCTATTAATAAAATGCGTCTTCATAATGGTTTTAATTACAAAATTATTAATAGGGCTTATACATATCAAAAGAAAAAAGATTTTGATACATCAAAAATTAAGACAATTTTGCCAAATATTAAAGGAGTAAGTGATAGAATTGGTAACATTTTAAAGAATAATATTATTCACACAATTTACACTACTTATAAAAAAATTAGTGAAATATTTCCTCTTCCTAAAGATAAAATTGCTTTGGAGTGTCATAGTGTGTATGAAATTCCATGTAGGGTCTGTCCACATACATATATAGGACAGACTAATCGTAGAATAAATATTAGAAAGGAAGAACACATTCTGGCAGTGAGAGAAAAATCCAATTCATCAGCTATTTATTCTCATATTAAATTAACAAATCATGATATCAATTTTGAAAAAACAAATATTTTAGCAAAAATTAAACAATATGACCAGAGATTGCTAAGAGAAGCTATAGAGATTTTTAAAAAGCCCAAGAGCATAAATGAAAGGTGTGAGTTCAAGAAGATTAACAACATTTGGAAGAAACTATCGGAAGAGAAAATAAATTTTAAAACTTCTCAACCAATAGAATTTAAATATGAGGAGAAAGAATACGATAAAACCGATTTTAAATCTCACATGCATTTTTATGATTTGAGAAAGAGGACGCTCTGAGGAAGGTACTTGATATTGTACTGAAACGTCAGCATTTAACTTTTTCACTACACGGAATATCCCGCAAATAGTAATAATAATATGACATCTTTTATCCGTGAAAACATTAGAATTAATATATATATATATATAAGGTTTAAGGTTTCTATGATTAAGTTTTTTTTTAATTAAAAAAAATGAGCATTTATTTTATTTCAAGATTAACTTGGGTTGGTGCTTAATAAACAAACTTCAAGTGTACCTGCATTTATATGTATGTCTCCACATAAAATTAAATATCAGTTCAGCCTTATGTTTCAGCTTGCCTTTTTATGGGTTTAGTGTACTACTGTGGATATATGGTTGAATTTGAAATGGATTATAAGCTAACTTTAAAATAGAGATTTTTATTTCATTTATTTAAAAACAAGAAACAACATTTATAAGTAAGTAGTTATATGTTAAACACATTTTTGCAACCCAATAAAAGTCCTAGATTTAGTGAATGTTATTAAATTTTTAAGTAAGTATAGTCTAGACATTTTTTCTACTTTAGAAATAAAATAATTATAAATTAATGGTAATCAGTGGATTTGCAACCAGTCTTTTAAACCATATTCAAACTAAACAATATGTGTAAGAGTCATTTCTCACTGTTTTTTTTTTTTTCAAATACAAAATCTGTGAGTTGATATCTCAAACAATTTTTTTTAATATTAGTTAGTATATGACTCTTGCTTCGTAATCTAAAACTCAAACGCATGTTAGGACAATATTTTGTATTTATTTATTTAATCTATCCCCCCTTCCTTTTGATGTTCCTTTTTATATATGTATATATTTCATTAAAAGAAAAAAAAGAATAAAGAAAAATAAAATACTTAAATGGAATTCAATTTTTTTTAATTGGATAAATGTTCTGTTTATTTTGTTCTTTTTATAAAAAAAATGAGCCAGACTTTTGAAAATTATTATAAAGAAAGAAAGATAATTCTAGAAATACTTTTAACGGTTCAATAAAATATGTGTAGTGTTTACGTTTTTTTTTTTTTTCATTTGGCTCTATTTATGTCTACATTGTTTATAGAAAATTGAATCATTGATCATTTCATTATTTTCCAAACCAATATCCAATTGTTATAAAAATGAATATAATGCAATATTAACAAATTAATCGTTACCCACTTATGATTGTCATTAAATATACATATTTTATAAATGAATAAAAGTTCTAATTATATATGTTGTTAAATTGAAAGGTCTTTGAAATATATGCAAGATCGAAAGTTCAAAATAATAAATGTATATTCATATATGTAAATAATAATCTATAATGATAAACAATTCATGCAGAAAGTTACTGAAATATGTCACTTTCAGGCTCCATGTGATATAACATCTCTGCACAAAATCCCTTGCTTACTTCAAATAGAGTATTAAATTTGAATTAACACGACATTTTTGTCCTTGGATTAAAGTAATAATGTGTATCAACATTCACAAATACCATCAAATCTTCTACACTTCCTATGCACTTTTAAAATAATGCAACCTACATGTTTATACCAATATACAACTCAAGTTTATGAATGTATATAACAATATAAATTAACACCAATATATTTAAATAAGCAATGTGTTATTTCTAATGTACTCAACTAGAAAACATGCATATTTTTATTTATTTATTGCATTTTTTTTAGTTTTTACAGTTAACATTATGAGAGTGAATAAAAAATAATTTTCTTTCTAGTCATATTAAAATTTCTGCTGTCTCCTCTAACTCTCAATAAGTACAATATGTCATCACTGTCTTCCTCATTACTGTTTTGCAGTTTTGAATTATATTATTTCAATGAAAAATAGTACCTTCTCAACACAAGATATCAACAGAAATGTATAGAATGCACAGACTATTATTTTATCATCTTAATGAATGCATTCTCATGCTGGTATTTATCAAGGCATTAGCCACAGTGCAGATAAAATATTTATATGAAGAAATATGAATTAATGAATAGAAAAATACAAGGAAAATTGTACATATGTTAGATATAAAAAGAAGAATTCAGTGCATGTCCACATCCAAGTTTGAAGACAACATTGTGTTGTGTGACAAGTGATTTATTAAATAGACAAGTGGCAACGTTTTATATGAAAACAGTTTCAAATTATCCATGCCTCTGTAACACATATTCATCACAACAAGAATAAAAGTAAATAGCATAGTGAAGAATGGATATATCACCAATTACTGATAAAAAAATCAAAAGGCAGCTATGATTGAGAAATTGATGTTTACAGTTTTTGAAATACTCAAAAGTCAGTACTGAAACATTATTTTCAAAAAAATCACTAAACAAAAATATTCATTACAGTGAGATGTTCCATAATGAGATGAAGCATAAAATTTTAATATAAACAAACATTGTCCCTCTAAGTGTTACAATGTTGCATGACAATTTGCAACTACAAACCATTTCCCACATTGCAATATTCTCTAGAAATTTTAATTAGAGATTTAAAAGGATATTCCATAAAGTTTATATCTTAAGCTTTCCCACTATGGTCTAATAAAAGATATCTGATGTGTAGTTTGTCTTTAAATGGGTGAAAACAAAATGCATTTATAACTTGAAGTTTAGCTTATAAACATTTTAAATAAATGTGGGAAAAACAATCAACATATATCGGTCTCATACATTCACATAACAGAATCTAGAATCCAGACAGTAGACCAAAGTTGATGAGACCAGGATTGTGAAATCTCGAATCTGACCACACTTCAACCCATTCATCAGTATACCACCACTCAAGACCCTACGGATGACCACACTTGAAGTTACATATAGTATACAATTTATTTATGGCTGGCATAGGCCAAAGAGAAACATATAGATACCTGGCCACCTAACACATTATTATTTAAAATCTAATACTATTTCTAATAATGATAATGATAGTTGTTCAATAAATGAGACGGACAAAGACTAAATTAATTTAATAGTATGTTTATTACAATAGTAAGTCATAAATCAAGCAATATATATATATATATATATATATATATATATATATATAAAAAAACGAAGATTTGCACAGGTTAAATAAATAAAATACATATTTTGCGGGTTCATCCGTGTTAAAAACTTTTAATATCAATATACTGACGTTTCGACTTGGTCATACAAGCCATCCACAGAGTTATAAAAAGGTAGAAAGACAGTTGTAGAGGCGCTACAATCACTGGTTTGAATAAAACATTAAAAATCCCACCAATAGCAAAAATGTTAAATTTAAGAAT
Organism: Epiperipatus broadwayi; assembly: GCA_028023455.1. Taxonomy (NCBI): domain Eukaryota; kingdom Metazoa; phylum Onychophora; class Udeonychophora; order Euonychophora; family Peripatidae; genus Epiperipatus; species Epiperipatus broadwayi. Next base: position 39,300 of record JAQFVV010000969.1, on the reverse strand, counting down.
GTTTTTTAAAGAAATCTTTCCAAATAGGAGGAAGTTTGCACGTATCATCTCGCTTATTGATACAATCTGGCCTATTTGGAAAGATTTCTTTAAAAAACATTCTTAAATTTAACATTTTTGCTATTGGTGGGATTTTTAATGTTTTATTCAAACCAGTGATTGTAGCGCCTCTACAACCTTCTTTCTACCTTTTTATAACTCTGTGGATGGCTTGTGTGACCAAGTCGAAACGTCAGTATATTGATATTAAAAGTTTTTAACACGGATGAACCCGCAAAATATGTATTTTATATATATATATAAAATGCACACAGGCATTTGGGTAGATAAAGAGATAACAAAAATTTCTTCTTACATCTTAATTTAACAGATGAGTTTAACTGATTTTCACCTTTTGCATTTACTTACAAATAATACACAAATAATTTAAGAGTAAAATCTATACAGGTGAATTTATTTGTTTCTTAAAAAAACAGATTTGTGATTTACACCCAGTAATGAAGAGAGAAGGTTGCATAAAATAATATTCAATATATTGGTTTATTATTATTAAATAAAACATTAAGTTATTTAGCTTTATTTTCTTTAAAATAAAACAAACTGGACAGGATGGTTTAAAACGTCAATAGATGAATAGCTGAATTGCACACATGTGAAAGAAATGTATGGCTGTGCAAACTTGAGACATTTAGAAAGATCTCTGTTGACCATAGATTGTAAACTTTGTTGTCTTTATGTTATCTGGATTTTAGATTGTCCAAAATGGATAGAAATGTTTTGATGAGTAGATAAGATAAATATTAATTTTCTTATCAATTACTTTAAACCATCAATTTGTGAGGCTCTGATTGCTATCTCGAAATGACAGTTTTTTTTTTTGTAGGAGGAGAATTTTAATCAAAAATATGGAGATATAAAAGAGAGGCACAATATTCATAGAGGCAGTTTTTCTTCATATGTTTCTTGTGAGCTCAGGAAGAGCTGTTGATTTTTTATTTTGAAAAGTTAAAAAAGAAAATGTGAGACTTTTGCTTTAAAACATCATAAAAGCAGATGTGCAGTTATATAAATAATCTCACAGCTAAGTTAATCTGGAGGGATTGATCAAAATTGAATTTCTTAAAAGAAATTGGTGAAAATAATATAAAATGGTATTTATTTATTTTTCTATTTGTAAGACAATGAAGATGCAATGCTAATTTTGCCCTTTTGTTCTCTTAGATCTCACATCACAGATTAATTCACTGGTCTATCTGTGGACTGATATACAAGTCTTTAATATCCCAAAAATGACTGAATTTAAAACCAACTACCTATGCTATCTGAGAGATTTTTTTGCCTCTTGGTCTATTAAAGGATCATCATCTTTGAAAGGAGAAAGAATAAGAAAGAAGATGTATAAAAGCCATACCACCAACCTCAACTAGTCTACCAATCAGTTTTTCTAAGTTTTCTTCATATTTATCAAAAGTGCCTGCAATAACTTTTACAATGGTAGGAATAAGTCAAACCAACCAATCTAAGCTATAAATAAGAGAGTGGTCTGATATTTGAACCTATGACATTAATAAGAACTGAAAATGGATCAGGTAACTTGAAAAATGGTTCAGGTAACTTTAAAATTTGATTAACATTTTTTTTTTCATTTACTTATTAAAAGTAAACATTGACACTCTTTCTATAGTCAAGCATTTTTTTCTCTTTTGATACATAAACATTAAGGGTTTGTTTATTGATTATATTATTATCAATACTGCATAACATTCCACACACACACAGTTTAAAATTCATTAAACTTAGTTTTTCATTACCTTTTAATATTGTTTATATATTGTAATAATAAAATATCTTTTAATTATTGTTATATATTCAGTGTGATAATTGAGCAACCTATCAATATATGCTTTATGAAGTTTTTTTATTTATCTCTTTGTGTAATAAATTTGCTATAATTTATTTTTGCTCAAGGTTTCAATAACATTTTTTGTATATGTGATTTATGTATCAATGCATAATATAATGGGACACACTTTAATATAATATATTTGTTGACATATCACAGGGTGTGTGTGTGTGTGACTGCTTATACCAACCAGACAAAATGAGTTCGACATAGTTATTTTAAGATAGCATATTAAAGAGCAGGGTTTCACACATGCATAGAAGTAAAAAAATGAACACACACATTGCATAAATGAAATTTACCTTAGTGACATATATAATAAGTAGGGAAGATATTGAATAAGCATTCAATAGAATATTTTTTATGTCATTTTAAGCCAGCTTATTTTAAAATAGATGGGAACATGAGCATATATATATATATATATATATATATATATATATATATATATATGTAAGTAATGGTCTTCACTACCTTTGTTTGTAAGCCATTAGTAAGAGAATACATGCATGTGTTTATGAATATAGTTAAACTGAACTAGTAATATCTATAAGAGTGTTGGATATATAAATTTTATTGTATATATATATATATATATATATATATATATATATAAAAAAAAAAATATAAAAAATAAAAAAGTTTATTTGGTTATGCATATATAAATTCTCTCTTAATTATGTATTTAATTAACATAATAATTACTGTCAATCGTATAATTAACAATTTGATGTATTAAAAAGAAGAGTGTGAATAAATATAGTTTTTACGTGTTTAGTTTCCGAGATATTATTATTAGTATTGTTATTTTTTTTAAATCTTGTTTTGATTATAATTAATCATCATCACTTGTCAATGTTAAGTAGGTGTTGAGCATCCGATAGTAATTTACATATAATGTTGTTTAAGATCACACTTGACATATAACCAAGTCTTGAGTAATTATAGGTCAAAAGTAAAAAGCCAAAATTTTATGTTGTGCCCATGAGTTTTGACCATCCTCATCTATGGTGGATATTATATTACTGGTTAAATCACTGTTTAAGCATAATACTCTTCAGATAAGTAATTATAGATTTATCAGAATCTAAATTTTATGATAAAGAGTAATAATTAAATCCTAGTTTAAACATAATATGATTTTCAGAAGGTGCCTATATGCTTATAAAATATAACTTTGGTGTTATGAGTTCATTACAAAAGCTGTGGTTGGAATCATCACCATCATCATTATATTATAATGAATATTTTAATTAAATAACTAGGTTTAATGTTTATATATGTAAGTAATGGTCTTCACTATCTTTGTTTGTAAGCCATTAGTAAGAGAATACATGCATCTGTATATGAATATAGTTAAACTGAACTAGTAAAATCTATGAGTGTTGGATATATACATTTTATTGTATAGTGATCTTATAATTTTTTTGACATGGATAAGATATAAAAATGTCTTTTTTATTCATCCAGGGAATGTGTAGTAAAGGATGTACAGAATGGTTTTGAACCCAGTACACTATGGACAGTTGATATTTTTGTCTAGGTTCAAAACAATCTAGTGGCACCCAGGAAAACACATTACTCAGCTAAACTGAATAAAAGTGATCAACTCCTTTTTCCAACTTGATAATATTAACTTTCTCTGATGATTTTTTAAGTTGTTATAAATAATGCCAGTGTGTGCATGTGACCATGAATGGTCTTATATATGTGGAAAAAAAAAGGAAGGATTCTTTGTTGAAGGGATCTTTTATTGGAGATAATGTTTAATGTACTACATTGCTTTCACTGTAATTTTATTTCATTGCTATAGCTAATATTGGTTTATTTGATGACAATTGGTAATGTATTTTGAGGGTTACAATAACTTCCCAATATTGAAAATATTTTAAATCTTAAAAGATGATAGTGATGAATCTTTATTTTTATTTTGTGTGTTTAGAAATGGAATAATTTATTTATCTCATTATTGGCCTGTCTAAATTAATGTTTATGATAGTTGCAAACAGGCTATGGTATTATATTTATGTTAATTACAAATTGGCTGTCATATTTTATATATTACTTTACAATTAAAATGTGGCTATCCAAAGAGGGTTAGAGATAGGCCATACACCTGAGGTGAGAAGAAGTCACAATAGCCTCAGGTTCCATTTTGTAATAGATATTATCACTTATTTATTGATTACAAACTATAATAACTTTCATAGCATATTCATATTTAGCTACAATATATATATATATATATATATATATATATATATATATATATATATATATATATATATATATATAGTACCCGGTGAAAAATTTTGATTTTGCATATACTGATCATAAGGGCACAACTATTCCAAAAATTTGGAAGTAGACATTTATTTTAATAGGTGGACAGGATATATGAACCTGACTGTGCAGGACTAAACTCAGGGAGAAACAAGAAATCTTAAATATAGTTTAGACAATTGAGAAATAAAAGCATTAAGAAAAATCTCAGCCAAATTAAGTTTAAACAAGTTGTAAATTTTATTAAAATAATGAAAATAAATAAAGAAATGTAGCCACAAATAAAAATAGGTTGACTTAGATTTGATTACACATATTTATTAGAGAGTGCACATGAGTACAGCAAACATGAAAATGTTAAAGTGTTGCCAGTAAAATTTCTCTCACCTATAAATTTAAAAACAAAATTGGATTGGGTATAATATCTGACTACTAGCGATTTATAAAATTGCCAAGAACAACAACTCTAGCTTCCTGATTCAGAGGTATGGAAACAATTATGGTCTCATAGGAAATCAATGAAACCAGCATGGACAATTAATCTGTAGCTTATTAACTAATGACTTTATAATGCTGCAGCACTGCTGCATGTTATACTGCATTTAAAACAAACATGGTTGAATTCACATACAAGACAATAAAATATATGATTACAAACTTTTGTAATCTAGAATGAAGTCTCTCATTTCAGAAATCCATATCAATAAAGTCATAAATTGCCAGCCAAAATATTTGAAGTTTGCAAGAACCGCAAACTAAACATATTTAAAATTATTTAACTTACAATAAAAACTAAGGACAAGTGAGCAAATAAAAAAATATGAAATCTGCCAAAGCATTTATCAATTGTTAGTGCAATAAACAGAAGAAATATTAAGAATATAACATATAATCTCACAACACACTCTCTGATATGTAATATAGAAAAGAAATTTGGACTCTTAAAACTAAGATTCCAATGGCTATGATAAATATAACAAAAAGCAAACAAAATATATGCTCTAAATATTTTAAATTTAATAAAAAAGTTATACAATAAAATAAGTTACTTTTAAGATTAAGCTGGGACTAAAAATTCTACCCTGGAAGGAATAAAGTAAACATTTTACCATGAGGTATAAACTCAAAATTTGCTGATGTCTTCCAATGGCTTATATAGCATTCACTCCATGGTGATGTCCGGTGAAGACTTTAGGTTTCAATTTAATTGAGAAGGCATGAGGCAGTGCTGGATCAGTTTCTGTATATGTTTAAAGGCATGTTTAGCAGGATGATTTGTCTCCGAGATTCATCTTCAGTTGGTCTATCCAGACATGATGAAAATTCTATTGAAACAGTTCTTCTTTGAAAATAGTTTTGTCATAAAAGCAATTATAACCGCACAGCACTTCAAACAGTTTTTAAATTGGTGTACAAATATGGCCTCCAACCATCTAGCAGTGGCAGTAATCATAGCTGATGAAATCTCCAGTCTGCCATCTCCAGTCTTTTTTTAAACAAAAAAAGTCTTATCTTTCCAAAACATTTTTTTTTTTAATTAGTTGTTTTTTCACAGGGCAAACTTATCTCATTTTTTAAAATTTTTTTAACCTTGTCATTTTCCATTGTTGAGCAGATATAATATATATAATTGGGATTAAAACAATAATTTATGAACAAATTAAATTTTGTTTTTACAGCTGCTTTCTATATGTTTAGATTTAAATTCAGTCATTGTTTTGCAAGGTTTTTGTGCAAGTTTTTGGTATAGTTCTCCCCAGTTAATGACACATAACACATATTTTATTACAATGTTAGTATATATATATATGCATAAACATCTTTTTATTTTTAAAGATATAATAGAAGCCATTAAACGATTAGGGAAAACAGTTATGTATACTAACATTGTAATATATATATATATATATATATATGTGTGTGTGTGTGTGTGTGTGTTGGAATAGAAAAATGTTAATATGACAAATTGCTTAGCAATTTATTGGTTAAGCAAATATGTTTAGGTGGCTAAAATTTGCAGATTGTCCTAAATATTTGGATGATGTGTCAGATTGTAACTCATCATTACTATATATATATATTATATTAGAATTAACATATATATATATGTTAATTCTATTATATTAGAATTAACATATATATATATGTTAATTCTAATATTTTCACGGATAAAAGATGTCATAATATTATTACTATTTGCGGGATATTCCGTGCAGTGAAAAAGCTAAATGCTGACGTTTCAGTACTTGATATTGTACTGAAACGTCAGCATTTAGCTTTTTCACTACACGGAATATCCCACAAATAGTAATAATAATATTATATATATATATTAGAAATGAAAGGACATCTATTTTATCCTAGGTATAGGCGCCATTGAATCTGACCAAAAGTGATGTGTCTGTTCCTGAATAAACTAAAACTTGCATATGTACATGTAATGAAACAACTTACCTTTTTATGAAATGGATTTTTAAAATAACTATTGGATAAATAATGTTCTTAAATAAAAGATTTGCAGAAAATAGATTGTAATTTATATCTTTATTAATTGGAGACATTATTTTTCAAGATTTCTGCAGATATAAAAAAAAAGATGACTTAGCATTTTATTATTATTATTATTATTATTATTATTATTATTATTATTATTATTATTATTATTATTATTATTATTATTATTATTATTATTATTATTATTATTATTATTATTATTATTATTATTATTATTATTATTATTATTATTATTATTATTATTATTATTATTATTATTATTATTATTATTATTATTATTATTATTATTATTATTATTATTATTATTATTATTATTATTATTATTATTATTATTATTATTATTATTATTATTATTATTGTGTTTTTGTTTTATGCACCTAGGGAAGGAAGATTTAAAAGAAAAAAAATTTTTTGACAGTGTTCATCACATAGCAACAACAACCCCTTAGTTTTTTAACTGAACTTATTACATAGGACATTTATAAAGAGGAATAGTAACTATAAAATTTACTACTATTTATTTAAAAGACACTAACAATTAAAATTATAATTTAGTTATAATATGTAGTAAAGGTTACATTTTTTTATATTTATGAATCCTAACAATATTAATATTTTTTTAAAAAAAATTAATAATTTTTCTAAAAAAAATTTGAAAACATTTGTTATTAAATTGCATTAGTTTATCCTGATTGTACTATGACTGGAATTTAATTTTTATATTTTATATAAAACTAGACCATAAAATTTGAAAGAATGTGATTTACAAATACGAAGTTCACATTAGGTAATTTAAATGATTATAATTATTTTATACAAAGTATATTTTTCTTAAAGTTGCTTGGAGTGTTTAATTATATTTATATTATGTTACATTGATAAATGAACAAATGGATATGTGAGTTAATAACACATATAGTTTTTTTATTAACTTTATGACAGGATGAACCAAATTATTTTGTCTTTTGGCTAATTTGCACACTAGTAATTTTTTTTTTTGTATGTATTACATGTTAAAATGCATGTAAAATGGTATATTTTAGTATACTATTTTTTTTTGAGAATTCCATGGTAAAAAGCTGGAAATTAAAAATTCCCACTCTTATAATAGACACAAGCCTTGCTCTGACATGTTCTGCCATTGATTCTGGCCAAGGCTATAAAATGTTCAGTATTTTATGACATTGCTGTTTACAATGACACAAAAACATTTTTATTTGCAAATTTATTATGGTTTTATTATTTTTAAAATAATTTGCACTATATTTATTAGTTATTAAGAAATGTAAATTATTAATAACTTATTTTGATTTGGAATATTTTATTTTCAAAAATATAACATTATTTTAGCTGCTAATGAAAATATGGCCTGAAGCAAATTAGAAGACAAGCTATGACATAAGCAATTTACTTTATTTAGGAGTAAAGAAAATATCATAATTTTGCAATAAATATTCAAAAAATTTAGATATTTAAAACATAATTTGTTAGATATAAAAGAAATAAATAATTACACATTTTAAATGTTTAACAATAATAAAAATTAAGAAATATTTCATTACTTTTTTAACCTGAAAATAATCTTTCTAGAAACATGACATGTAATGTCTTTGTTTTGATTATGGTCTATTTTTTTTAATATTTACAAAAATAAAATGTGAACATTTAAAATTTATTTCAGTAGTAGATAAAACATCTAGCAAATAAAGTCAAATTTATTATTTTTTAAAAGAAATAATCATTTTATCCTATATTTTACATTGATGGGTGAGACAAAAAAAATACAAGAAATTCTAAAATGTAAGTGGTGTATTACTACAATTTGGAATGGTTAATCAATGAGAAATATACATATGTTTATTTTTTATATTATAAAGTTAGTTATAACTTCATAAAGTGATCATAACTGTATATAAATCTTTGCTAGATAAATCATATGACATTTATTTTCAAGATATGAATAATGAATGATTATTTTAAATCAAATCTAATTTGTATTTATATATAATTTTGTGTGTGAAACCTTTTATTTTAGTAGCCATGGCTTGATTAATTAATATGTAACATTGTTTATTAATGGGAAATTTGATTAGTTATTTTATGATGACAAGTGTCTAAATCTATTTTAAAATAACAAATATTAGTGTCAGGGAAATAGAATAATGAAATCCTGAGTGCTTATATAATAGAATTAGTTAAGAAGATAAAATAATTAGCCTATATATTATATTTGAGAAGTTATTATGTAAATGCAGATAATGTTAGAAGTTTACAAACAAAATTATTTACTATAAAACATAATATTCTTACTGAAAATTAAGATATTTTTGTCTCACAGAAACATGATTACAAGAAAACATTATAAATGACCAATTGATAGATAATGGATATAATGTAATTAGATATGATAGACGAAACACCACTGCATCAAGAGGAGATCGTGTAATAACAGCTGTCAAGAATAATATTTTACATAAAGAGATAATAATGAAAATATAACATTTGAGTCAGTATGGATTGAAATAGTGATGAAAAACTCAAAACTCATAATTGGAAATTTATATATACCACCAAATATATCAATAAATGAATTCAGAGAAAATCTTGAAACCCTTTAATTATATCTCATACAATATAAAAATGAAATTATTCTTTTAGGGGATTTCAATGCTGCTTATCATAAATACACTAAGGAAAAAAAAGATACACCAAAAATTATTAAACTGGACCAATTTATTAAATTATTAGATCTACAGCAAATCAACAAATATTTAATGAACAAAATTATATTTTTAATTTGGTATTTACAAGGATTACAGATATAATTATTAATAATTCTAAATATCCTCTAATATCAGAAGATGTATATCATACAGTACTAGAATTGCAACTATCAGTGATAACTAGATTCAAAAAAAATTCCATAACCTATGCAAATAAATGTTATGCATGACAAGACTATTATAATCTTTATCAAGCCATTAGACATATTTTTGGAGTGAAGTTTATAAATGTAAATGCCCATCATTAGCTAACAATATATTTCATCAAATATTGTCAGATACTGTTGATAGATTCATTCCAATTAAGCAAAGTAGAAGTATTAAATTTTTAAAATGGTTCTCTGTGAAACTAGTTCCATGTATAAAGAGACAAAAAATTTTCATTGATATTATAAGAAATATTATTGCTTTTTTTGTATTTTAATAACTATAGGAATTATAGACTCATAGAAAGATACTTGAAAATAATGATTTTAAGGAATATATTAAACTGACTCAAAACAAAATACATAAATACCGAACACATTTTTGGAATGTGATAAAGACTCATTATGCTTCAGTTAGACAAAATACATGTGTAGTATATATGGAATCAAATGATTTTATGGCTTATTTTTCAATTCAATGTGAACTAAATAATAACTTAATTTTGGAATATCCATTTATTCAAGATGACATATTTAATAATGATTCTATAAACATATTAAAATTTGATTTGGATGAAATATATCTATCTACAAAATTAATAAAAAATAAAAAAAAAGTATTGCTTGTGATTATATACCAGTTTTTATTTATAAAGGATGCATTTAACTTTTGGCCCCAGTTCTATTGTATATTTTTAATTAGTCATTAAAAAAGTCAATTTTTCCTAGGTATTGGATAATGGCTAAAATAATACCCATATACAAAACTGGGAAAAAATCAGAAGTCTGAAATTATAGACCTGTTTCTTTACTACCTATACCATCAAAAATTTTTGAAAAATCAATTTATTATAGATTTATACATTATTTAAAAAAATATTCTTCCTTATTCATTACATGGGTTTCTTCCAGGAAGGTCAATAGAAACAAATTTATTCCATATATTGGATGTCATAGATAGAGCTATTGAGGCAAGAAGTCAATTGGATGTAATATGTTTTGATTTAATAAAGGCTTTTGATAGAGTTGTTCATAGATTACTTTTTATGAAAATAGAGAAAATTGTTTTTTCAATGAATCTAATGAATTAATTCAAGTCGTTTCTATATGATAGAAGCAATTATGCTTATTGCAATAATAAAAAGTCAAATAATTTTAAATCTAGACTTGCACTTCCACAGGGGAGTGTGTTATGACCAAAATTTTTTGCTATTTATATATCAGATTTGATAACATTTATTCCAAGTAAAACCATGTTATGCTATGCAGATGCTTTTAAAATTTTTCTGGAGATTAATAATAAAGAAAATATTAAAACTTTACAAAATTATATAGATGTATTTTACAAATGGCAAAAAAAAATAACATGAAAACAAATGTTGATAAATGTAATGCTATGACATATTCAAGAAAAACAGTGTTAATACAGAGTAGTTGCCATATTGTTCATCTTGAAATTAAGAAGATTACTGACCATAAAGATTTAGGTATAATGTTCACAGGCAATTTTACTTTTAATAACCATATAATATATTCTGACAATAAAGCATTTAAACTTATTGGCAAGATGCTCAGATCAAAAATTGCTTTTTTTATATATATATTTCCAGACTAATAAACTAATATTTAGTATGATATTGCCAATTTTACACTATGGATCCATTGTATGGAATTCTATAAATAAAACAATTATGAAAAAATTACAAAAGGTTTATGATAAATATTATAAATATGTGTATAAAACTTCATCTTACAGTAATAATGAATTGTGTATTAAGAGAACATTATATGATATGTGTTTTTATATAAAATGATAAATGGCACAATAACTTGATAATTCAGTAACAAATGTGCTATATAAAATACAAACATTCAATAGCAGAAATCACAAACTTTATCATTTACCATTAATTAAACATACATGTGTAAAGAATGCACCTGTATATAGATTACAAAATGAATATAATGATGTGTTTACTAATGTAGAGTTTACATCAGATTTTAAAATATTTAAAAAATATATATGAAATTTAAAATCAAAAGTTTGTGCAAATTTAATCATTGTAAACGTTTTCTTGACTTTGTAACTTGTTGTTTACTAATAAATTAAATTGAATCATCATCATCATCATCATTATCATTATTATTATTATTATTATTATTATTATTATTATTATTATTATTATTATTACTATTATTATTATTATTATTAATATTACAACAACAACAACAACAACAACAACAACAACAATAATAATAATAATAATAATAATAATAATAATAATAATAATAATAATAATAATAATAATAATAATAATAATAATAATAATAATAATAATAATAATAATAATAATAATAATAATAATAATAATAATAATAATAATAATAATAATAATAATAATAATAATAATAATAATAATAATAATAATAATAATAATAATAATAATTCAATTCAATTCATTTATTTACCGTACAAAACTACAGCATAAAGCCAATTACAGTATTGCACCATAACAAATATATAAATACATAAATGAGTTTAAATGACAAATTATTAATATAATTATGTGCCATATTTCAATAAAAGATAATTAACACATTTAAAAATCTAAAGTAAAATTAAATATCAGCATATAAACAATTATTATTAAAACATTAATAATAACAAATAAATAAAAGGGATAAATATAAAGCGCGTAACAAAATAATAATAATAATAATAAAACAATTTAACATATATATATATAAACAAAATCAAGTTAAACCAATCAAATATGACATTTAAATTTAATAACATAACAAAATTGATTATAATCTAAATTGAAGTAATTATTATTACTACAAATCTGATTATATAAATATGGCAGTCTAAATAAAGGAGAAAATCTAAGAACATTGGAATGACAAGTTTTAATGTAACAAACAGAAGCAGACCGAGTATCATGCACATGAGATCTAATTACAACAGTAGAAATTGTGTCAGATAAAAGAACTATTTTATTAACAAGTTTATAAAGATATTTAAGATCTCTATATTGTCTTCTAGAAGAAAGATGAACAACAGTTTTATTTCCCAAAGAAACATATTTAAAAAACTTATTACTCACTGATTGTAATAAGTTACATCCCTGTTTAGAGCTAGGATTCCAAATGACTGAACAATATTCAATGATGGGAAGAACCAATGATAAAAATAATTTAAATTTTGTATCACCACTGAAATGATGACCAAACCTTAGAATAGTACCTATAATTTTTAAAGCTTTACCAATAATCATTTCCAAATGAGGAAGAAAGGATCCATTACTAGAAAATATAACTCCCAAATCTTTTTGGGATTCAACAGAAATAATTTTGTGACAATTAATAAAATAAGAAAAATGCAAAACTTCAGATTTTTTAGAATACGAGACTAAGGAACATTTACTGAAATTAACAATCATATTATTTAAATCACACCAAGCACTAAAATTATCTATATCCTTTTGAAGAAGAGTGCAATCAAACACAGATGTGATTCTTCTAAAGATTTTACAGTCATCTGCATAGCACAAAAGATAAGAAGATTTTAAGCAATCCTTAAGGTCATTCATATAAATGTTAAAAAGCATAGGTGCTAAAATACTACCCTGAGGAACTCCAAAATTACATTTAAACTTAGATGAAATAGTATTATTAAATTTAATATATGCAGTACGATCATGAAGAAAGGATTGAAACCAATAAACAAGCTTAGTAGAAAAATCCATTTGATATAATTTGCGAAGAAGAATACTGTGGTCTACTTTATCAAAAGCTTTTGATAAATCAAAATAAACAACATCAAGTCTTTGCTGGTCCTCAATTGCATGAGCTATATGATCATAAATTGTTAACAAATTAGTTTCTACGGATCTATTAGGTATAAAACCATGCTGTGAAGAAGAAATGAGTTTACTAACATCTAAAATAATTTTAATATAAACACACCTCTCAAAAATTCTACCAATAGTATGTAAAACAGAAATAGGTCTATAGTTATTAAGACAATCACGTGAACCATTCTTAAAAATTGGGACCATTTTGCACACTTAAGCACATTAGGAAAAACACAAGAATTCAGTGATAAATTAAAAATAAATGCAAGAGGAACTGCAATAAATTCAGCTAGCCCTTTGTAAATAAATGAAGGAACATTATCATTTCCCAAACTAGAATGAATTTTAAGTCGCTTAATAGCCATAACAACATCATCCTTAGAAATATGGTCAATCATACAATGAACAGTTGAAGAATTACAAAATAATGCAATATTTGAAGATATTGCATCATGTGATGAATATACATCAGCAAAATGTTTTGAAAAGTCATTTGCACTTAAAGTGAAACCATGAGTAGCTTGAACCTTTTTTCTACCCAAACCAGACTTTTTAATGAAATCCCAAAATTCTTTAGGGTTAGATGAAATATTAACCTCAATTCTTCTAATATAATTCTTCAAATCTCTTTTATAAACATGCTTCACCAATCTTCTGAAATTAATAAAATTATTATAAAAAAAGATATTCTGTGTTTTAAAATAAAGTCTACGATGATAAGACTTCCTTTTAATAATTTTAATAAGATCGCATGAAAACCAACGAGGAAAACCCTTATAAAAAGGTCGCTTATTGGGAATATACAAATCAATAAAACCATTAAGAATCTTTAAAAACTCATCCAAGCAATGATTTACATCATTAAAAGAATACAAAAATTCCAATTAACTTTAGAAAAGTTTCTACAAAAATCAAAATAATTACCCTTCCCATAATCCTTTCTTGAAATATTAGAAAAATTAATCTTTGAGTGACAAACATTAATATAAAACTCAAAAGGTGGATGATGAGCATCAATAGGAAAATTAACAGAGACAACTTGAAAATTACTAACTACTGTTGAACTACATAAAATATAATCCAAAGTACGATGAAAGGAATTAACAAATGGGTTATATTGCTTGAGTCCTAAAAATTTACAGAACTTTAACATTCTAGAAGCCTTAGAAGACAAAACAGAAAAGTGTGTAGCAATTCTACCCTGATATAAATCTGGAATATTTAAATCCCCAGTAATAATAACATTATCATAGCCAATCAGAAAATCTTCAAGTGATGTCAAAAAATAATCAAACTCCAACAATGACAAAGTGGGTTTGAGATAAACATTACCTAAAATAAATTTAAAATTGTGATTTAAAGTAATTTCACACCATGTAGATTCACAAAAAGAAGAAGAAAAAGAAAGTTCTTTATAAAAAACATCTTTATGAAGAGCAATCAGAGTACCACCACCTCGAGAAATATTATCCATAGATCTGTCAGTTCGCAAAATACTGAATCTATCATCAAGAAAAGAACAATCAGGAAATTGTTGATTCAACCAAGTTTCTGTAAGTAAAATAAGATCAAAATGTTCTGTTTCAAAAAATTGTTTAATTTGAACACATTTAGTCCTCATACCTCTGACATTCATGTAAAAACAAGAAAGGCCTACCATGTTACCCACAAAGATAATGGAAACAACACAAATAAAACCAAAAAGAGAAAAAAAAAGTGATAAAGAAAGAATAAATAAATAAAAATAAATAAATAAAATAAAATAAAATAGATAGTAAAACAAAATAAATTCTCTTAAAACCTTAGAGAACTAGCCAGAGATCCATAAAAAAAAGAAATGGAAGCACCGCAAGGCCATAAATTGGGGGATATTATTTCATTATGTTTATGTGCAGAAACAGAAACATAAAAGCAAGAAGACTTAGAATTATTCATATTAACTTTATGACAAACAATGCTAGTTTGTAAACTATTTTCAAGAAATACTGTAATATCTTTTGAACTGAGATTTACTGGCATATTAGAAAGAAAATATCTATTATAAGTTATATTAGTATTAGAATAAACATCAGCAAAATTAGATTTATTAAATCCATCAGATATATTAATTTTTTTAGTTCTTGAAAAATCATTTTTATTAGAAGATAAAGAAGAGTATCCAGAATGATTTATCCGATAGTTACTATTTGAATGAAAGTCAAGTGAATGTGAACTATAAGCTGGAATGAATTTGGGAGCAATATCTGGATAATTAAGAATTTTATGTCTAACAGACTTAGAATAAACATTAGCAAAATTAGATTTATTAAATCCATCAGAAATATTAATTTTCTTAGTTCTAGAAAAGTCATTTTTACTAGAAGATAAAGAAGAGTATCCAGAATGATTCATCCGATAGTTACTATTTGAATGAAAGTTAAGTGAATGTGATCTATAAGCTGGAGTAAATTTGGGAGCAGTATCTGGATAATTAAGAATTTTATGACTAATAGACTTTAGGGAAGATACATTAACAGGAAGACCTCCATTATATCTTTTATCCATAAAAGAAGCACTCTGTAAATTATGAGCTGGAATGACTTTAGAAACTGCAGCTGGATAATTTAGTTTTTTAGATTTCACAGACTTTAAAGAAGATAAAGTAACAGGAAAACCTCCATTATCTCTTTTCCCCCAAAAAAAAAATTTGGTGATTTAAATTTACCATGAGAAAAAAAACCAGAATCAGAAAAGCAATCACTAATGGAATTTACCTCAAGCCAGGATGAGTTATAAAAACATCTACTTTTAAATTTGGAATGAGGCAAATTCATAAATACATTATTATTATTATTATTATTATAATTAATTTCATCACTAACTAAATTAACTTCAGGAACACAATCATCCAATTTGATATTTTCACCAAGATCTTCAGGGCAATAGGCTGAAGAATGATCCCTAGCAATGGAAGAACTAAAAATTTGATCAGGATATTCAGAAGATGACAAAATGCATTGAGTGCCAATATCATTAGTATTAACATTTTTACCAAGATCTTCAAGGCAATTGGATGAAGATGAACATACAATGTTACCACCTTCAACAGAAGAGGAATAATCTCCAGGAATAGAACTAAAAATTTGATCAGGATATTCGGAAGATGATAACATGCATTGAGTACCAATAGCATTAGTATTAATAAGTTTATCTTTGATCACTGAAGAATTCCTACAACGATGAGACATTTCAATTATTAAATTATATATAAAAGAAATAGGAAGAGATAAAATCATTTCAAAAGAAAAATTGCTAGAATCATGAATAACACTGTCAATTAAACTATCTATATTTTTAACATTATTAGCAGAGTCAAATTCATTAACAGCAAAGTTTCCAATATTATTATTTCCAATCTTAGGAAGTAAGTCAATATTATTAGTGGATAAATCCATATCAACATCTGCATTAGAAAGATTGTCCAAAGATGAAACAGCTTTATTATTGTCAAACTCATCTATAGCAAACTTTCCAACACTATTATTTCCAATCTTAGGAAATAAGTCAATATTATTAGGAAATAAGTCAATATTATTAGGGGATACATCAGCATCAACATTAGAAAGATCATCTAAAAATAAAACAGTTTTATATTCATCACATTCATTTACAGGAGAGTTTCCAGCATTATTATTTCCATTATTGATTTTATTTTTGTCAACTTCAATTACAGTAGAGTTTGCAATATAATTATTCCCATTATTAGAAGATAAGTCAACATCTATCTTAGAAAGATAATGTAAGGGCAACAAATCTTTATTTTTATCAAATTCATTTACAATAGAATTTATAACACAATTATCTCCATTAATTCTACTATTCATACAATTAGTTAACTTAACTATCTGAAACTCATTATCTAAAACAGGATTATCAGCAATATTATCTGTCAAAAATACCTTAGACATATAATTACACTCTATACATTTATAGAAGCCAGAACCAATAGTATGAAAAATATCAGCATCAACTTTACTTAATCTAAGACAAGAGGTATGAAACGTCTGACATTGACCAGAACAATTGATACAGTTAGCAGGATCCAATATAGCAATAGAACAGACCTTACAAACAGATGAAACTGAGCTAGAATCAGAGATTATATCAGTATCAGATAAAACAGAAAGAGATGAATTCATCGTAGAAATTTGGGAGACATAAGAATTCAAAATAACAGAAGCCTTCTTATAATAAGAGCTACAGTATTCACATAAAAATTCAGAGGTATTATTAATAGAATCAATGGAAGTATCTTTATTAAATAAATTATAACATACTATATGGTATCTAAGGCCACAAAAACCCAAGCATTTTAAAAATTTTTGTCTACCAAAAATATCAGACAAACACAAAGCACAAGGAAATTTAAAAGGCGCCATCTAAAATATAACTAACAAAAAAAGTAGATACAGGATAATAAATAAATCCCATCTAAGTACACAATAATAATAATAATAATAATAATAATACATAATAATAATAATAATAATAATAATAATAATAATAATAATAATAATAATAATAATAATAATAATAATAATAATAATAATAATAATAATAATAATAATAATAATAATAATAATAATAATAATAATAATAATAATAATAATAATAATAATAATAATAATAATAATAATAATAATAATAATAATAATAATAATAATAATAATAATAATATATTTTTTGCATAAACATTGGTTTTGGAAAGCAAGTGATAAGTTATATTTTATCTAAACTAATATTTAGAAAAAATCATATCAAGACGAAATAAAAAAACTTATCTATTATGCTTTTGTAAAAAATATATATATAAATATTTTAATAATAATTTAAATTTAGTATTTTCAATATGTTGTATACTGCACTCAGCATTTTTTATAATAGGAGTAATGATTTAATTTTTGTATAGCATTTACAACATTACATATTAATAAAATTATTGAAGATTTGCTATAGAAATACAACCAAAATACTTATCCTTTTATTTCATAATATATTATTATCAATATTTTAAAATTTATAAAATTGATTCCTAAGCTTTAATGTTTTTTGATTTGTTAATTACTTCTTCCATCTATAGAAAATCAATGTTTATAATGTACAATTATTAGTCATGAAATAAACACATTCAAAGCAAATGAACATTTTCTTTTGAGAATTTGTTCAGTCTATTACAATTATGAATTATTACAAAATTATTTCTACTGGGACTGAAACACCACTTCATTATGTTATTTTGCAATTACACTAAGCTTTAACTGTTAAATAATTTTTAGACATAAAGTAATAATTAGAAAGTTATATTTTAATTGCCAGTAATCTTAATGTATAATATAAAATAATTGTGGCCTGCATCTATAATGGTTATGCCAATAATAGTTTAAAAGTATCCCATTAGTTAAAGTTAGCATTTACAATTTTCATCATGAAATGCAATTCAGAACATTTTAATTGTTTTGATACTAATCATCGTTGATAAATGATAAATCACTTTATTTGACTATTATTTTTGTCTGTTTGCAGGAATGTTTCTGAATTAATAATAAGTCAATATTGAATTTTTTTTAAAAATTATGTTTAAAATAAATATTATGTATAATAATAATTAATTATATTAATAATTATATTAATAAGGAATATTTTATTTGAAATTATAATGACAAAATATTATGTTTATTAATGTGGAAACTAAAATAATATATATATATATATATATATATATATATATATATATATATATATATATATATATATATATATATATATATATATATATATATATGTAAATTATTAATCAATGTCTGTATTCCAATTATAATAAAATATATATAATTATTCAAAACAATACAATAATTAATACAGTAACAATATTTTAAACAAATATATACCAATTTAATAGAAGTACTTTCAACTATCTATGTAGTCGTTGTCAACTAGACTCAAATTGTATTAGAAAAACCGTTACAAATGTAAACAAAAGCAATACGTCATACATCAATTTTCCCACAATTCATTAATTTTTATATTGGCTGTCTGTCTATTTATCAACTGTTGCTTTTCACTTTTTATTAACATAGCTTCTTTAATTTTGCGTTTATTATTATTTCTTTCAATACACAGAATTTTAACTTTATTAAAATCAAAATCAAAACCATAATTACATGTTACATTATGATCAAAAAATACTGATGGTGATACATCATCATTTCTAACATTCTCTTGTCTTGATTTTTGCACTCGTTTATATAATAACAAATGCTCCCTTGATCTTTTCTCCAATGTACATCGAGATTCCCCAATATATGCTTTTCCATATATTGGGGAATCTCAATGTACATTGGAGAAAAGATCAAGGGAGCATTTGTTATTATATAAACGAGTGCAAAAATCAAGACAAGAGAATGTTAGAAATGATGATGTATCACCATCAGTATTTTTTGATCATAATGTAACATGTAATTATGGTTTTGATTTTGATTTTAATAAAGTTAAAATTCTGTGTATTGAAAGAAATAATAATAAACGCAAAATTAAAGAAGCTATGTTAATAAAAAGTGAAAAGCAACAGTTGATAAATAGACAGACAGCCAATATAAAAATTAATGAATTGTGGGAAAATTGATGTATGACGTATTGCTTTTGTTTACATTTGTAACGGTTTTTTCTAATACAATTTGAGTCTAGTTGACAACGACTACATAGATAGTTGAAAGTACTTCTATTAAATTGGTATATATTTGTTTAAAATATTGTTACTGTATTAATTATTGTATTGTTTTGAATAATTATATATATATATATATATATATATATATATATATATATATATATATATATATATATATATATATATATATATATATATATATATATATATATGCTGAATATATTAAATCATTTTTTTTTCTTTTGTGAATTAAAATTATTAATTAATTGAAGTAAATAAATAGTCTGTAACATTTATAATTAAATATTTGATAAATGTTTTAACTGGGAATACAATGCATAAATATGCACATATATTGCTTTTGATAAGAATACATAATTGTAAATAGAATAATAAGAATGAATCTGAAATCATCAAAATCTTCTTTTTTATAATAGTCTTATATTAGTGAAATGCTATTAAAGAAGAAAAAGAAAAATGATACGTTAAATATCAATGTTCAACAAAAATGTTCATATCTATTCTAATTTCCTAGAATGTATTTTCACTTTTAATGTAATAAAACACCAAAATGTATCATTAAAAAAAAAAAGTACCATTTTAGTTATTTGTTATATTTATTTGTCCAGAAAAGATAAAAAGAATGATAATAATAATTCTCTATGAGAAATAAAAAAAATGTGCATATTTAATTTTATTTTGTATAAAGCATTGATAATATTTATGTTGAAAGAATATTATACATGAAATAATATTTTTCTTAAAAAAATATAAAATATTTATGTTTTAAAACTTTAATCATTATTTATTATTTTAAATCAGTGCAAATAATGAAATAAGCTGTCTCCAGAAAATAAAAGTAAAATATTTATTCATATGAAAACAATAACATATCTAAGACCAACATAATATTAATTTGCACTATGCTATTTTGATTGCTTTTTCAGATGTCCTATCATTATTTCTTTCTGAATTTATGTGATACCAATATAGGGTTTTGTCATTAAATATTTTTCTTGGATCTTTCTCTAAGGCATTTTTTTTCCAATTTTGAATTTATTTGATGACAAAAACTGATAATAATATAAATATATTATTTCAAAACAAATTTACATGATTTCCCTATTTTATAAATAACTTATAAATTTATTTAAACACACATTGATTATATAAATAATATTTACTAAGGCTTTAACCTCAAGAATATGCATGTAAAAATGTGATATTAATGTGTAATAAGAAACCTGGATTTAATCTGTGAAGTCGTGAATAGCTTCATGCTCTTAGATCTAACCACTTCAGCTTCACCTATTAAAATAGAAAGTAGGTTGAAGTAAAGAAAGGTTCCCCTATTTTCTTCCAAGGCATAAGCTTGTGGTTAAGACCTGTAGAGGTCCCTAATGTCACATTTTACATGCATATTCTTGAGGTTAAAGCCTTAGTAAATAACTTATTTATAAAAGGACTCAACAGTATAATATAGTTTACCCACAATGAATACAATTGAAAATTGTGGGTTCTCTCTGCATTACAACACTTGCAAACCTTTTGTATATATTTATTATTTTAATATAATTTCTAACTAGAAACATATTTCTTTATAATTTGCTTATATTTTTATGATTATTTTTCATAAAATATGTATATAATATTTATTATTTTATTTTTAGAATAATAATATGCCAATAGACATCAATAACACATGGCCACAAGCAATACTTCACTAAAAAAGTATGTTTTTATTGACTACATTATATTTGTTTCTGTATTTTTTAAAAAAATTATAAGTACAATTTTATATAAAATGTCATTTGACTCATGTAATCTTAACAATTTATTTGTGACTTTACAAACTATAACATTTTTAATTTAATAATTTTGACAGTAGTGTGATAATTATGCAATAATAAAAAAAAATACTATTATTTATACATTTTATAATGAATTTCAGTTTATGTTTTTATTTTTTTAATTAAAATATGTCTTTAAAGAATAATATTTGTGATGAATAATTTAATTTTTTTTTAAATTTTGTAAAGAATGTAAATGTATTTTTGATCGAAATAATTGAAAATTGAATTCAATTACTACTAGAGTTTTTAATAAATAAGTGATCATTTGGCAGATTAAAAGATTTTATAATTTGACATACATAAAATTAAACACAGTTGAAAGACATTATCTTAAGGACCAAAACATGCATTATTAATAGCTGTCTCATTTTTTTGTTTAAGTAAAATTATGAAGAAAAAACATAAGACTGTATTTATTTTGTATTATATATTGATATTTAAGTCAACATATTATTTATTCAGCTCTCCAAGATATTATGATTTATCTCATAGATACAACAAAACTTGTTTTATATATATATATATATATATATATATATATATATATATATATATATATATATATATATATATATATATATATATATATATATTGTAACAGGCAGATTTATGCACTCACACAACAAAACCCAGAGTTTTGGCAAATTACCCCAAGGCTGATCTAGATGGTGGTTGAGACCTTGAATTCGATCG
The DNA here is from genome assembly GCA_028023455.1 of Epiperipatus broadwayi. Classification (NCBI taxonomy): domain Eukaryota; kingdom Metazoa; phylum Onychophora; class Udeonychophora; order Euonychophora; family Peripatidae; genus Epiperipatus; species Epiperipatus broadwayi. Next base: position 16,562 of record JAQFVV010000969.1, on the reverse strand, counting down.
CACCTCATTTTCTCCACCAATACTCCATGACTTCTTAGCTATGAACAACATATATGAAGCTACACTCAGCATTTTTTAATTCACGTACCTTATGTAGCAAAAGGTAAAGCAAGAGACTCAGGAAATATTAATTAAATTACTAATAATTTAACCAAACACACACCTCTATGGCTGGCTAGACAATGCATATATCAATAATTAATGCTACTATTAAAAATTTAACAAAGATTTGGGATGGATTACGAATGGTATGCAACACATTGATTATAATATAATTTATTAAATTATTAAATAGAGATTATATAAACATGAGTGCATTGAATGACACACACAGGTGTAACAATGATGAGAAAGTTTGAGAACAGAATCTCATTTGATGCACTATAATTTAAAAGAGTTTATTATAAATTTAATAATCTATGGTCTATTAATGCCTTATGTTTACTATGCCATCCCTATTAGGTTCACAGTGGGTAAGTCGGTGCAAGAATGATGATTTATAACCATAACATGTGATAAAAGATCATTTAATATTAGTTAATGAGCTGCAATAGACTCTATATGAAGATTTTATACTTACAAAACTAGACTACAATATGCTGAAATCTTATTACATTGTGGTGGGATGAACTGGAGCTTTGTACTATGACTTCAGATACTATGGCATTATACATATATATATATATATATATATATATATATTGCTAGAGATGTCTGCTACTATCACCATCATCATGATCATCTTTATTATTATTATTATTATTATTATTATTATTATTATTATTATTATTATTATTATTATTATTATTATTATTATTATTATTATTATTATTATTATTATTATTATTATTATTATTATTATTATTATTACGTTTCAATAAATGCTTTATTGATCTCAATGGTTTACATAAGTTTACATCTAGAAAAATTTGAAATTTAACATACAATGAATAATATTAGGGTAAACACATATAAATGAATTTAGTGGTTACACTTTGTGTTAATGGACTATAACAATATAAAAATTAAACAACAAAAATAATCAGAGTTCTAAAGTTTGAGGAGCTTATTCAGTTTTGTCCGCATATCACTTTGAATGTTAGTTGTATGATAGTTTTTCTTTGCAGCATTCACAGCATTGATGGTTGTTTTAACAATGACCATGTTGCTGCATATAAGTGGGGGTTGGTTATTATTTTATCTCTATTTCGAATGTGTAGCAGTTTGTTGCTAAATGTAGCTGGGTTCGTCTGGTGTTATTGCCAATTAAGAAAGTACATCGGTGCACCAATATGCATATAGAACAAATGGCTGCCCTAATGCTAGGTATTGATCTTCCTGAAAAGCAGCTATTATGTGAATAATGATTGTACCCGTTTTCTGTAGGTGTTACATATCATCTGTCGTGGTTTGGTTAAGTGCTACACATTGATAAATAAAGTGTCCAGTGTCTCTTCTGCTCGATGGCAGAGTCCACAAAGAGGTCAATAGATATATACATTCTTTTATGATAAAGAAAGTGGGTTGTTGGCAAGGCACTTTGATTGATTTTCATGATAAATCAAAGTATTTGGGCTCTAGAGCCCATTTTTTATATTCCTTGAGTAGTCTCTTGTTGTTAATTCCTAGCATAGGTTGTATAACATTAGTATCTGCTTCTCTGTTTATTAAACCATAAATATCCCAGTATGAATACTTATGCAAATACTGTTCTGGAATCTTGTCTGTGGTTTTGCATTGGTATATAATGTTGGTGAAAAAGGAACCTTTTGGAGGTGGTCTATCTGTTGGAGTAACTTCTAGCAAGTGGTTAATTTTGGGTATTTGGCAAGTATTGTGATTATTGAGTTCCTTAACTTCTGTATATGAAAAACATTGATGTTGTGCAAGCCAAGTCCATTTTAATTAGAGGTTGGCTAAGTTTTTTTGTGGAAATTGCTACTGTTTTTCTGGCCCAAAGTAGTTTATTATATATGGTTTTAATTTTTGAAATGAACCCCTTTGAGAATGAAATAACCGTACATAGTAAGTTATTTTGGTTGTGATAAGCTGGTTAATTAACTGTACTTTGGAATATAGTGAAAGATATGCCTTGGACAAGGAGTTTATAATTTTTGTGGCTTCTTCTTTAAGTTTATTTTGGATATGACATCTCATTCCTGTAATTCCCATATGAAATGGGAACCCAAGGAAAGAGTTTGGTTTTGATTTGTAAATTGATGTACAGGTTTACCAGTGTATAGAGACCAGGCTGTGTTTTTGCTGGATTAAATGATAATTCATATTTTTGTGAATATTCTTGTAATATCTTTTGGAGTTGCGGTATTTGTTTTTTTGATGTTAGGAATATGGTAACATCATCCATATAGGCGATGCAAGTAGTGCGCTGTGTTGTGTCTGGTATCTCGATCCCAGTAAATGCATTTTGTATGCTTTTAATAAGGGGATTGATGTAAAATATAAACAATAGTGAACTAAGAGGGGATCCTTGGAATATAGATTTGGTGGGCATGAAAGATGGTGAGTTTCTTCCATTTAAAGTTATATGGATCTCTCTGTTCAGAAGCAGGTTAGCAATTATATATAGATGTGTTCTAGGAATTTCTGTGTCTTTTAGAATTTTTAGAAGTGTGTATATATTTGACTGAGTCAAATGCAGCTTCTATGTCAAGCTGCACAACACGTCCTATTTTTTCCCTGTTTTACTGTTGCTAGAATTGCTTTGAAGATAAAGCTGCTTCTGTTGTTGAAGGTTTTTCTTTGCATATTGTGCTTCGGAGATAAGTGGCATTATATACGGTTCAATTTCATCTTTAATAATTTTGTCCAGAATTTTGATTGGCAAAGGTCCCATAGATATTGGTCTGAGGTCTGTAATAGGTGGAATAATTGCTTTCTTTTTATTATAGGGTACTATGGCTATTGGATAGACACCCTCCATGGGTTGAATTTGTTGTGCTAGATGGTTTGCTACTGACATAAATATTCTGTTGTGAATTTACTTAGATGCTTTAATACAAACAATGGAACTCCAGGACTACCTGGATGGCAACATTTCAATAGTATTTAGTTTTGTTGTGAAGAGTCTTTTGTGAATGGGGTCTTTGTCTCTGGTGGAAACGATTATGTGTATTTTATATGGTTGTCTTTCTTGTAATTTTTCTTTAAAATATTCAAAAATTGGCATAATCATATTGTGTCCTGCTATGTTCCACTATTTGTATATGTGCCATTGGCCTTTTACATCTGGTTGGTTCTCCAGCGCCCATCTTATATAATCTCTTGTCCAAGTGTGTGGCCTGATTAGCTACCTTGCTTTTCTTTATCTTCAGATAGCTTTTGGAGTTCTTCTCATGCTTTGTTGTATGCATGTGTAGCTGAATATATACTGCTGGTAGTGTGATGGGTTAATCATGATTATTCTCTGGTGTAACTGTCTGCCAGAGACAAAAGTCTTGATGGTGAGGTTGTTTTTGTTGGTTATGTTAAAGCAACCTCCCATAAATGCTAGATATTTCTGGATCGGTTCAAGTCATATCTTTGATTTTGTTTAGCATGTGGTCTCAGAAACAGAAATTAGGGGTTTTTGGGTAACTCTTATTGTTCTTGTAAGTGGAAGGGTGATATTTGAATTTGGGCAGTCAATTGTGACTATTTGAGTGAGGATCGGAAAAAGTTGAGGGAGTAGTTTTTTTCAATAAGGTGGTGAAGCATTGGAGAATAAAGCACAGATCAATAAGTGAAGAGAGCGTTATTGTGGAAAGAGATGGCATTATCTGGCAAAACCTTGCACTCATTAGTTTGTTTATTCTGTGAAGCCACGTTGGATAAATTCCTGATATTTTAAATTAAAATCTCCAATTAAGATGGGTTGGGTTTGAGTTGTAGCTAACCTTTGAATTATGTTTGCAATTATGGTATCTATTTTTTTATCCTGTAAAGGCATATATACAAACCAGATTTATTGTTATGCTTTTTGGTTGAGGTTGCAATTAATAAGTTCATGTCATGTGATTATTTTAACGTTGTGATGGGCAATTTCTAGCATTATGAGTCAGTTCCAGCTGAGGGGGGTTGGAGCTGCACAGAAACCTTCCTGTATTTAAATGTTTGGCTGGGTCGTTTGTGTCCACATATTTGTCTCAAGTATACCAAGCAAGTGTGGTGTATATCCTTGATCTGTTTTAACTTATTAATTTTTGAGGTTGGTTCAACCCCTACATGATTGCCCTTTTTGTTTTCATTATGTTTTTTGTTGAGTTTAAATATTAGGGTTGATCTGGTGTTTCTTCATTCATTCTCATATTCCATTTTCAGATTTATCTGTTTCCACTGTAGTTGTATTGTTGTGATCAGAAAGGCTAAGGTTGGATTCTGTTTTGATTTTTTTGGGCCCTCTATTTTTCTTTGGTGGGCGGCCTGGTCTTCTTCTTTGTTCTGTGTCAGCTTTGGTGATTTGAGGCATATTTGGGGTGATAGCTTCCTGTTTCCATTGTTGTATTATTTTTAATATTGGGTGTTTGGTGTGTTATATATATTTTTCTTGATCACTATTACTGTGGAGTTTGTTTGTTCTTTTATTATCTCTTTTTCGTCAGTATTTTTGGTAGGCTGACTTAGATTGTGCTATTTTTTCTATTGGAGCATCTTGAGGTTGTTGACTTTCTGTTTTTTTATTAGTAGGGGTTTGATTCTATTGGTTGATTTTGTTGATAAATCCAGAATTTCAGGTGCTGGCAACGTGTGTGCAGTTTTTTTATTATTCAATTGCTGTTGATCTGTGGTTTTTTTATTAATTTTTTCTTGTTTATTAGTTGTTTTCGTTATCTGTTTTGTACTGTTTGATTCTGGTTGGTGAGCTTCTGTTGGTTGATCTTCAGAGCTCGGTTGGTTTTTCTGGTTGATTTTGGTGTTGCAATCGATTGCTAAGTGTCCGGTTTCACCGCACGCAAAACATCTCGGCCTTAATCCTTTTATGTGAATAGTCAGTATTGCATTCTGGTCAATTATTTGTGTTGGAATATCCTCCGGGTTTACATTGTCATTCAGCTTTATTTTGAACTGAAAGTTGTTGCTGAAAACCGCTCTTCCGGTCTCGGATAAGTAGATTTGTTTTATATAAATAGCTTTGCCAAATGACTGTATTAATTTTTGAAAATCCTGAATGGTATATCCGAAGTAAGTGTTTTTAATTATTCCGTTACAATAGTTTTGCAAGCTTTGATCGACTATTATTAGCGCGTAGCTTCCTAAAGTTTTTACTTTAGTTTGAAATCTTGCACGCTGATGTTCATCGAAAAACTGAATTGCAACGTATCGCGAGTTTGGATGCTCTCCAATACTAGAGACTGTATCCCACAATGCTGTTGCTGTCAGCTCCTCGTAAAGAAGCTCTCTGGGGAATTTATAGAGTGTTAAATTCCTATCAGTGACAGCTAACACTAATGATCTCGGTGAAAAAAATTTTTGGAAAGTTGCGAATAATTTTTTTGGGATGGTACTGTTGAAATTAACGTTTATTTCTTGCAGTTCATCTTGATTCCATATCATTGGGGAGGGCTCTTCATTATTGTTTTCCACGAGGTTTAAATTATTTATGTCGCTGATTTACCTTCCTAAATCTTGCTGTCTGTGTTAATGCTGGACTTTTTTCGATGCTGTGAAGCTGCTGGTTTATTTTTGTTACGTTTGCGTATGTTTTTGGATAGTCGCAGTTTTCATTTTATCGCCGTTTGTTTGAGTGCAATTTACGTCGTTTACTTCTTGACGCGACGCCATGTTTGTTTATGACGCTAGAATTATTTTTTGTTATGAACGACCGTATTACTTACTTTTTGCTAGAAAAACAACTGTTCAGTAATCAGCCATCGCTGTCTTTATCTATCACAAATATATATCACAGTTTTTAAGGGTGAAAACGATTAGAATATGGGAAAAAAAAGATTATTAATAAGATCTTCGTTCTTGATGACTTAGGCATACACGCGCATGCGCATTCTATTATATTATTATTATTATTATTATTATTATTATTATTATTATTATTATTATTATTATTATTATTATTATTATTATTATTATTATTATTATTATTATTATTATTATTATTATTATTATTATTATTATTATTATTATTATTATTATTATTATAATGATAATGGATGAAGATAAACCTGAGATGTTCAATAATTATAAGACTTAGATGAAGTGGTAATGAATAGAAATTTTAGTTTGCTTTAGATTTAAATATTATTTTTAGGAAAGGATAACAGTAATTGATTCATTGTTTCATAATAAATTTTATAAATTATTTACTTAGGAATTATTTTAGGTGTATTGTGAGACATGAAACATTGCGATGTAGTATTATTTTTTTATAAATTAAATAGAGGTAATATTCTTATGTCATTAACAATATATCTTTCAGGATACATCTTCAATTTTAAACCAACAGTGTATCTTGCTGAATGTCTCCTGCAAAAGTTTTTATATTTTAATCGAACCATATTTTTAGCAGTAAATAAAGAGCTAGTCGTAGTTTAAATTGTTATTATTATAAATGATTTGGGAATTCACTTTGAACCTTTGTATTTAGATTATGCATCTTTTGATTAGCTTACTTTATTATTTAAATAAAATATATTTTTTTAAAATTAAATCTTATTAGATGTTATATGTTATAAATATATTATGAGCTTGTCAAATTATTGTTTTAATGAACATTGTTTCGATAATTTCAATTATGATATGACATGTAGTAGTTTCTGATTGTCAGTCAGCATGACATCATAAAATAGATATAGTATATTTGAGAGCTGAGACACAATGTGTCTTTCATTTTAGTAAGCAATAATACAAATATATATATATATATATATATATATATATATATATATATATATATATATATATATATATATATATATATATATATATATATATATATATATATACACACAATATCCTATTATATCTATTTATATGTTAAACCTTTGGGCATTCAAACACCAGCCTTTTTAAATAAAAACAAAGACAAAAGTGATCAAAGTGATACCAAAGCAGAAAGGCACTATAATAATTAGGGATTTTTACCAGAAAATGAGTTCTTTGATAGAAAAAAATATTACAACACAAATTTAAACAAGAAAATATCAGGTTATTATTTCATCCCAATCTCAGCTAATTATTTATTCCAAATCTCAGGTTTTTTCCCCCAAATCACAGGGATTTATTGCTATATAATATAATAAATAATCATTTTGCTTCATAGTCAAATACAATCAAAGGAGATAATATAAAATAATCTTATATTCTTATAATTTATAAACTTACATTTCATTTTAAAAATAAATAAATGAAAATGGGAAGAAATCAAGTATCTGAATACTTCCAATAACATTTGGTTAGCAATAAAATGTACTCTCAAATTATTTAATGCTTTTCTCTTATAAATAATAATTTTAATATAATTTATAAATAAATATTATTAAAACAACTTATTGTATAAACTTGCACCAAGCAAAATGAAGCAATGCAGTTAGCAAAAGGGGTACTTTTACACAAACTACCACAACATTAAATACTTTTTTGACAAAAGAAAAAAGATATAAAGCAAACTAAATATGTTGATTAAATAAGTTTAATGTGAATCATGGAATGGACTCTTATAATAAGCAACACTAAATATAACTTCATTAATTAAGTTTTTTTTTATAAATTGGTGTGGTGATGATAGTTAAAATGTAAACATATTTAATAAATAAAAATATTTATTTACATTATGACATAAATTTAATAATGCAATAAATTTAATAATGCAATAAATTTATTTAAAGCAATATGCAATAGAAAAATCAGTACCCAACTTCTGCTGACATAAGCATTTACATAACACCAAGTAAAACATAAATGTTGAGTAAATCCTTAAAATAATCATAATCCAATTTGCATTGCATTTAAGACAGTCTCTCACTTCATGTAAAAACAAACCATCAAGCAGTTATACACATACAATAACATAATAAGACTTTACATAGGCCATTGTATGATGATATGAAAGATGATAAAACTATCTAAATTTAAAATCAGTACATAAATAATTTCTATGCTTCTGCAAACATAATTGAATTGAAGACAAAAAATAATTCTATATAGGTTTTCTTGTTTATGCACACATTGACAGAATATTTAAAGCTCAATATTATCAATGATTTAATATACCTGAAAATAAATTGAAGTAAACCTATATAATTTCATACATGTACATGCCTTAAATGTTCTTAAATAAAATACATACTTATAAAACTGAAAAGAAATTGGATCATAATAAACAAATAAACAATCAGTTAAATGATTTTGAAGTTATAAAGAAACAGAAATCTCTAATTTGGAGGGGCTTACTAAAATTAAAGACTATAGAAAGCTTCAATATAATGGTACAATTGTTATCTGAGAATAGATAGAGAACCAATAAATGCATGAAAAATAAATAATACATATAAATATAACTCACACTCACTTGCATATATATATATATATATATATATATATATATATATATATATATATATATATATAATATATATATATATATATATATATATATATAAAAAAAACATTATCTTCTATGACTAAATAAATATTTTCAATCAATATAACAAAAAGGCAATATCATAGGAATTAAAAAAAATAAAACTGCATTCACTCACAAATTAATTTCAAATAATACATTTATTTGTAAACACAACACAAGATAACTGTTTTATTCTGTGCACATAAACACATTTTAATAAAATTGAAATATAATTTGTGAGAACTTTTAAAAATTTGTCATTAGAATTCTATTTATCTGAAAATTTATTTATATCAATTTTCATTCTAAAACAAATATTATCATAACTATACACAGTATAATATATATCACATATCAGTAAATTAATCATTCATAAGCAATGGTTATAACAAAAGTAATAATATAAATTTCACAAAACCCACTACACTTATATACCCATTTCAATAAAAGTTAAGTGTTTATGAGTCTTTCCATTTAAATGAAATTAAAATAACTCTAAATTTATGAAACCAAACATTCTTCATACAGATAAAATGATACAAGTTGCTACTAAACATATATGTAAAAATGAATGACTAAATCAGAGTAGAAATTTTTTGATGTATTGTTAATATTTTTCCATAAAGAAGAGGATAGAAGAGCTGAACAAGTACAAACAAAAATAGTTAAATAGTCAGGTTATGAACTCTAAATTTGATTTTCATTTGTTCTTTGTGCGTTATTTTTATTGAATTAGGTTGTTTGTTTTAATGATTGCTGGCACAAGCCTTTATACAGCAGTTTAGCAGGATTAGTAAAGAATGCAAATTTTCAAGTTATTTATTTTTTCCAGAATAATAAACATTATTTAAATAGATAAAACAATGAATTCCAATTCCAAGATAGTATTTTATTTGTATTAGATGAAACAAAATTACATAAGACCTACTTTAAGACTTTGGAACAGTAAGGATTAATAATATTATCTTTTATCTTAAATAGATGAAGACGTCTAAAATGTTTATATTTCCTTCCCTCATTTGATGATAATTTTGAAACAAAAATTATAGCATTTATTTTAATAAATGTAGCTATAACAGTTTTAAAGACAGATTCTTATAAATATAATGCTTCAATGATTAATGCTTTAAAATATCTTATAATTGCTCACAAATAAACCCTTTCTCTTAAAGCAAGGCAATTAGTGAATTAAAAAAAAAGCATTAATGTTATTTTTTGCAATTATGATATATAACTTTAACACATTAAAAAACAAAATGTTTATAGGTTGTTTTATTAATAATAAATTCCCAAATTAGCACAATGTTTATAAAATCAGTAAAACAAACATACACAATAGTTCTGCACTTTAGTAATCTATAGTAGTGTTTTTCTTCTTATTTATAACACTGTGTATAATTTTTCATAACAATAAAGTATATTTTGGAAGAAAAACATTGTCTGTTGTTAATAAGAATATGTTCAGTCTAATGTAAATTTGCTTATATGACTTTTAATATTTACTAAGGCTGAAAACCTCAAGAACATGCACATAAAAATGTGAAGGTAGGGACCTCTACAAGTCCTAACTGCAAGCTTGTGGTTAAGACCTGTAGAGGTTCCTACCTTCACATTTTCATGTGCTATTCTTGAGGTTTACAACTTAAGTAAATATAATGTGTAATCAATGTACATTTAGATAAATTTATAATAAAATGACTTTTATAATTTTAGCTACACATTATTACAATAAAAAGTAATAATGTTTAATTATTTTTTAAAAGAAAAGTTAGCATTAGAATAAAAAAAAAATTTTTCTCATTTTTCTTTTTTTTAAATGGGTACTTGTTTGTTTGAAATACAGTGAAGTTTATCATGTGACTTAAATTAATCATAGGTCTTATTATTATTATTATTATTATTATTATTATTATTATTATTATTATTATTATTATTATTATTATTATTATTATTATTATTATTATTATTATTATTATTATTATTATTATTATTATTATTATTTTATCTTCCTTCTTCCCCCCCTTATTATTATTATTATTATTATTATTATTATTATTATTATTATTATTATTATTATTATTATTATTATTATTATTATTATTATTATTATTATTTAATTAACTGATACAGCATTATCATTATTAATCAGAAAAACTAATATATTTAACCTTGAAACATCTAGACCTTAATTAAAATAAATAAAATATAATTATTTATATTTTAATGGCTAACCATAATTATTTATTTTATTTAAAACAAATACATTTTATTTTATTTAAGAATTCACAAAAAATTATGACTATAACATTTAATGTTAAATAACGCAATCCTTTATATATATATATATTACTTTTTTGAAGATGATTAATACTTTTAAAGGTAATTCATTGTAAATTCTCTTCCTTCAGCACTCATATCCATACACTCACACACATGTAACAAAACAATTAAAAACTATAATATTTATTATAAGTTAACAATTAAAACGTTATAAAATAGCAAAAACTTTATGTAATAAGATTCACTCAAAATATAACCCATTTCAAACTTGTTTTATTGAACTATGACTTGTCAACTCTTTACTTTAAATAGCTATCAGTAAATTCTTTACTATTTTTGCAACTAGAATTTAAATACATTTTAATCATATATTTTACTAAGATAATGTAAAATACATTATTATGATTTTGTACATATTAAAATAGTAAAGTTTACTAAGGAAAAGAATTATCTTTATTGAAGTTAGTAAATAAATTAACATATTCCTATTGAACATTATCTGAACTGAACATATGGTTACAATAAATATACAGTATTTAAATACCTGTATATATAAAAATATTTTTGGTACTTAATGTTAAACTAAAAAAAATACTCAAATATTAAATCACTCCATATCATTAAAAAATTCAACATTGCCAACTGTGAAATAAAATAATTATATTAGAGTCCATATTTCAAAATAGCTCCAATCCTATACAGTAGATGTTGTGTGTGTGATTATTATGTGTAATCTATGAAATGTGTAAATAAAGTAATATATTCTAATTATTAGTATTTACATACTCACATATGTCATTAAAGGAGACAATAAAGTTCCAATTAAGTGACAGATTGCCATCCATCCTAATGTAAAGAAAGATGTTGGCAAATACTCTAACACTACATACTTTAGTCTTAATATGAACAACATCAGTACCACTCATATACTGACATAAATGATATTTAACATTTAAATTCATATAAATGTATAAACACATGGCACATAAAATATTACAACTACAATTAAAAGATATATAACTTTGATTTTAAAATGAAACATTCCATGCACTTTCAAAATAGGTAGAATGGGAAACCTAAAGTATCAGTAACTTGTTAGCATCATTAATATTACATTTAACTTATAATCTTTATAGTGACTAATAAAATGTAAAGAAATAATAATATTATAATTATTGCAGAAAAAACAGTCATATATATATATTTCAGAATTTAAAAAAAAAGTGATAAAAAATTCAATAAATTAAAACAGTCTTTTTGAATATATATGTATTTATTTAATGCCAATGAACACTTAGACAATCTCAATATTAATAACAATCAACAATTTCAAACCGTTATCAAGGCAACGTCTTCTTAACAATCAATTTATATATATATGATGAAACTGTAATTTCCGATGCATTAAATACACGAATTAATTATATTTACACATAAATATTTTTCATTTATAAAATAAAAATATGTTTGGCTTTTTTAATCATTGATGGAATTCAAATTCCATCATGGTCTCTATGGACCTATAATTACAATTAAAAAAATATATGTTTCTTTCCTTTTCTCATCCTCTTTTTCATTTAGAATTGATTCTTTCAAATGACAAATCATTTATATTTATAAAAGTAATTATTATTCTGAACATCCACGTGTCTAGCGCATTTATATTGAAATAAAAAAATCTATGCAGAAAGATATATAATCATCTGTTCATGACAGTAGTTGTTTGAAGGTTGTTTTCTAGCGATCAACAGATACAAAATCTTGTAAGGTTAATGAACCGTATTCCCACACTGCTGTTAACTTCGTTCTAAGATAATTAATCTTCAGACAAACACATACATTAAAAAAAGTATTTATAAAATATTTAAATGTACGTTAAGATTTGCAATGATGTTTTATTAATTACCATTGTTCTAAAATAATTAATTATATACGTTAAATAAATGTTCAGATTAATATCGAATAATTTATAGCAATTAAACACAAAAAAGACTGAAATACATCAGGAAAAAAAAAACGTTTAATTTTACTTCAGATTTATTTTCATGTGTGGGTGGATATATATAAAAAGTGTATGTGTGTTTTATTAATTAATGAGAAGGGTCACGTGATTATATACAACGTTAGAATTCTTTATTTTTATTTTAAATTGTTAAACGCTTTTCTAAAAATTAACTCAGTATTAATAGTCAGAAATAAAAATAGAAATAAATACACACAAAACGAAAAATTATAATTTAGTATATTTTATAATAAATTTATATCCAATCTTATCATAGGTATATATTTGTAAATAATAATAATAATAATAATAATAATAATAATAATAATAATAATAATAATAATAATAATAATAATAATAATAATAATAATAATAATAATAACAACAACAACAACAATATGATGAAATGAGCTAATTAGAGAAAAAATAACTTCAAAGATATCAATAATTGATAATTTAAAAAAAAAAACAATAAATATAACTATTCATCTTTTTAAACTGACAATAATATTATTGTTATTAGTGTATATGTTATTTGCTTTATTTTCTTACATGTCTTTTTATGATTACTTATGCAGTTACAAGTTTAATATTTATCCCATGAAAGTTTATGTATGTGTTAGATATATTATAATAGTGATTTTAATATTAGTAGTATTAAAAATATAAATTTCACATTACTTACAATCCTAAAAAAAAAAAAAACACCACAATAAATATTGAAATAGTAACACTAAACAACAACAAAATGTTTGATTATTAAAACTTACTAAAATTACTGAAGAAATGCTAACTTATATATATATAATTTAAAATTATAATTCAAATATATAACCAATAAACGAATTTATAATGGAATTTTTTCTCAATAAAAATATATAAACATATTTTTAACATTTATTGTGCTAAATTATTTAGCTTAAAATAATAATAGTAATAATAATAATTCAATTCAATTCAATTCATTTATTTAAGTGCAAAACAACAGCATAAAGCCAATTACAGCTTGCACTTACAATAAAAGTGAAAATAAAGCATATAGCATAAAATGAAAATATAAATGTATACATAATAAAGTAAAATTTAAAAGACAAAATCAAACATAAAATTTCAGTTTAATAAGATTACAAAATTTCTTATAATCAATGTCACACAGATTAAGGTTACTCCCAATCTTATTATATAAAGAGGGTAACCTAAATAAAGGAGAAAATTTAAAAATATTAGAACGACATGTTTGAATCTGATATACATAAATAGACCTAGTATCATAACTCAAAGACCTAATTGAGATAATTGAAACTATATCTGATAAAATAACTTGTTTATTAATAATTTTATAAAAATATTTCAAATCCCTATACTTTCATCTTGATGAAAGATTAATCATTTTACCCTCCCAAAAAACATATTTGAAAAACTTCTTTGAAATAGACAGCAACAAGTTACATCCTTGCAAAGAACTAGGGTTCCAAATTATTGAACCATATTTAATAATAGGAAGAACCAATGAAAAAAACAATTTCCGTTTAGTATCATTACTGAACTGATAACCATGTCTAAGAATGGCACCCATAACCTTAAAAGCCTTACCAACAATCATTTCAAGATGAGGAGTAAAAGATCCATTACAAGAAAACATAATTCCAACTTCTTTTTGGCATTTAACTGAAATAATTTTATGAGAATTGATATAATAACAAAATTGTAAAACTTCAGATTTTTTGGAATAAGAAACAAAGAAGCATTTATCAAATTTAACTGTCATATTATTTGACTCACACCAAGCACTAAAGTTATCAATATCCTTCTGAAGGAGAACACAATCGTTAACTGACATAATTCTTCTAAAAATCTTACAGTCATCAGCATAGCTTAACAGAAAAAAATATCTCAAGCAATTCTTAAGATCATTAACATAAACATTAAACAGCATGGGTGCTAAAATACAACCCTGCGTAACACCTAAATTGCATTCAAATTTAAATGAAACTTTATTATTGAATTTAATGTATGCTGTATGACTACACAGAAATGATTGAAACCAATATACAAGTTTATTAGAGAAACCTATTTTATGTAATTTATGAAGTAAGATACTGTGATCAACTTTATCAAAGGCTTTTGATAAATCGAAATATATAACATCTAGTCTTTGACGATCTTAAATAGCATGAGCTATATGATCATAAATTGTCAGAAGATTACTATCAATTGATCTATTAGGAATAAAACTATGTTGAGAAGAAGAAATTATCTTACCCACATCTGAAATAATTTTATTATAAATACATCTCTCAAAAATTTGTGCAATGGTATGCAGAACAGAAATTGGTCTACAATTAGAAACACAATCCCGATCTCCATTTTTGAAGATTGGAGCCATTTTAGCACATTTCAAAACACTAGGAAAAGTACAAGAATTAAGAGACAGATTAAAAATAAAGGCAAAAGGTACTGCAATAAATTCGGCTAACCCCTTATAAATAAAAGAAAGAATATTATCATATTCTAAACTAGAGTGAGTCTTAAGCCTCCTAATAGCTACAATAACATCTTCCCTAGAGATATGATCAATTGTACATTTAGCACTAGACAAATTGCCAGGAAATGTAATTTTAGAATCAATCCCATGTTGTGAAAAATATAATTCTGCAAAATGTTTAGAAAATTCATCTGCATTTAATTCAGAACCATGAGTCATTTGAACCTTTTTCTTACCCAAGCCTGAATTATTAACAAAATTCCAGAATTCTCTAGGATTAGAAGAAATATTAATTTCAATTTTTTTTATATACTCTTGTAAATCTCGTTTATAGATATATTTAGCCAATCTTCTAAAATTGATAAAGTTATTATAATAAATTATATTCTAAGTCTTAAAATAGAGTCTATGATGGTAAGATTTCCTTTTAATAATCTTAATAAGAGCATATGAAAACCAAGGAGGATAACCTTTGTTAACCCTTTTCCCGCGCTCGACGAGACTCCTCGTCGACATCTAAAATCACTCTAACTCAGTTCGTTTTCATACGATAAAATTCGTTAAATACGTATTGAATTCGTTTTTATAAGTTCTGTACGATGGTGACATCTTCCGATTTATTTTAGAAGTAAAAAATAAAAAAAAACGCATTTAAACCTAAACAAAGAAGGAACATTATTTGTGATTGGTTCTTAGCATGCTCTCAGCCGAAAAAGACATTCTGATTGGCTGGAAAGAACAAAGAAACTGCCTGATCAAAGAAAATAAAGAAAAACGCTGAGATTTTCATTTCGAATACGATTTAAATTATTATTAAATAATATTTATGGAAATTAAACATAATTTTCAGAGAGAATAATAAAAAAACAAAATTATTTTCGAAAAATATTGAAGATTTAAGTAAATATATTGAAGATGTAGTAAAAAGAAATATTTACTTTTCTATAACGTAAAAGTCGATCTTTTTGTTTACATTATAACTTTTATGTTGCCGATATAGAATATCTTAGAATAAATAAATAGCAATTTATTTTTGAAAGAACTTTCGTTTTCTTCATGACCTGAAAAATTAATTATATACTTTTTATAAACGTATCTGAGTTGAATTTAATATTATAGGCGAATATGTTTTAACAATAGGCTTTGTCTTCAGTTTGTGAGTTGGCCAATTAAAAGATTTGATTTTTACCTCATACAACCAATGATTTAATTAGCGGTTTAAG